>JASDQU010710824.1:13465-32223 GCA_032191745.1 Picea mariana
ACTGGAGTTAGCTTGGCTCCTGTCTTTAACCTTGGGAGTCTTTGAAAGCCCTAATTGCCTCTAGCTTGAGACTTCAGACTGCATACAATAACTGTAGGTAAATGACAATGTCAAGCGCAATAAAAGTTCACAATCAGACCATAGAGAAATTGCTAGGCTATATGGCATTTATAGGGAATGAGGAAGTCACCTCCACAGCAAGCCCTCAGCCCCTCCACATACGATAACACACTAAAAAAATCACCACTACTGCAGAGGCAACTAGCTAACCCCTGTTGGCAGACACTAAGCCACTGCTAACAAGAGTGAGATCTGAATGTTTCTATTACAGAAGCTTTATTGACAGAATCGAGGTCATGTTCCCTTTGCTGATGCTCATTTTGTATTCATCAAAAATCTTTCCTTTATATGCCACAGCATGTTGAAAACACCACCAATAGTACAAGGTGACTAGCTAACCTATTCACTAAAGTCACTACAAAGAAGGCTAAGATCTGAGCTTGTCAAAAACTTTCTTGACAGAACCAAGGTCAACCCCGTTGCCCATGCATGTTCTGTCCTCTAAACTTGTTAAAAACTCGTTTCTCTAAATAGATTGTGCTCAGTGACCATTTATTTGATCTTGTTGCATCAAAGTAAATTTACAGGGACCATAAAAATATTTTAGAACACTCCAACCTATAGATCTTTTGCATCAAGATCCAGGTGTTTCAGCATTATCACAAAGGCTTTTTGCCACACTGCTGTTTATAATCACGTGCTGGTGACTCTTATGAAGCAGGGAGAAGCCTTTCCCTGTTTGTCTTTGTTCTTCATCATACAGACTATACAGTGTACATTCTGAATCCTTTCACCAATTTGTCAGGGAAAGGATTGAGACATGCCTCTATCAAGCCTCTCCCAAAGCTAGTTTACCCTGGCTATTAGAAAAGCTTCATTACTCATCTACATTCCCTTGCTGTTATTAAAATCATTCTTATAATGCTGGGCATAAATCTAATTCTGTGTAAGTACTTCTAGTTGGAAAATAATTTTTTTTGAATTCTATTGGTTGCCGCAGGCATGATGAGATAAACAATTTTCAAAAGAAGGCTCCATCTGCGAACATGGCACATCCATATCCAGATCATTTTTATCCATTGCATGTTGCTCTTGGAGCAGCTGGAGAGGGAACCAAAGCAGAACTGATCCACAATAGTTGGAGCCATGGCACACTTTCATATTCTTCTTATTCTTTCAGGTCTCCTCAGTAATAGGTTCAAATGAGTCTTTCGTGGTGTGATGTTCATGCAGAATAATGTTGATTTGTGCCCTGTTTTCCAACTTCCAAACTCAGTTTCCAATCTAGCTACTGTTAGGCTTTCTATTATGTTCTTTGATGTTTCTGCATCTAGTGGTGCCTTGCAATAATGTCCCGACAGGTTGTACACGTACCTAGTAGTGCTTCGATCTGTGTTCTATCAGAAGAATTCTCATTGAAAAACGATGACGTTGATTCGTGGGAATCGTGTATGTGGATTTTTAATGTTTGTTGGTGCTAATCTGTTGCAAGTAAAGTAGTTGTTTTATGTGTGTATGTATTATTTGTATCCAAATTTATTCTCTTCTCGGTTACTTTGGCTTTTTCTTCTTCTGGTCTCTCTAATCAAATTTAGAGGAAATATGCCATATTGATCATTTCGAGATTTATTATTCTCTTTAGTTTCTTTTACATTTTTTTATTAGCTGGGCCAGTTCACATTGCATCTCTTTTCTGAGAGAGAACAAATTGATATCAAACTTGGGTTTGATCTGGATTAATCTTTACAGTTTTAATTCTTATTAAGTTGCATCAAAAGCATTTTTTTTGAAGCGAATGTTTTTGATATTGAGAATGGAATGTAATACATCAAATAGCACCAAGGCATTTGTTTTTTTTATTATTTTTAAGGCATGGGAAATCGATAATACATCGAGATTATGGTCTAGGTTTAAATTTTTCGGCTGCCACTATAAACCCAAGAGTATATCTAGCAGCTCGCAAGCTAGATATACCTGAAACTTGTGACTTAGCAAGGGTCGAGACATCCCGACCTCCACCGGGGTAGAAATCTATCCTAGGGGTCGCCTACCCTTTGAGCCTTATCGCAGGGAGCCAAAGTTTCGATGGGAATTGATCCCTGGTGGGCTGGATGAAATTCACCATCCCCCACCAATAGGCCCCACGTCACTGACTTCAAATTTGAAGGGCATGGGGGTGGGCTTTGATCCACTTATGTGTGCACGGGTCATGATACCATTTAATATAGTATCTCTGAGTGCAACCACACGTTCGACCACTACCTCAAGGTGCCCCCATGACTCCAGGTAAAGCTCTCACGGGAATTGAACCTTACCCAACGGTGAAAAACTCTTCGCTTTCCACCATTGAATCCAACCCCTTTGAACAGCACCAAGGCATTTGTTCCCATGTGAAGAGGACGAGACTTTATATAAAGGAGAGCTTGGAGAGAACTACTGATGCCATTTTTGCACCTTAAATATAAAAGCGTGTACATTTTTCGTAGAAGGCTCAGTCATAGGTGCATTCACTATATCGTGGAAAATGATGGAAGATGTATTTTTCACAAAATAAAAGATGGAAAAGTAGTGACAAGATTAAATTCTTTTTAATTGAATTGTAGATTAGGATTTCTTATTGTTGCACATACACAATAACGTTTAACACAAATAATTGAAGAGAGTAATAAAGATCATATATATGTAATGATATTAGATATTAAAATAGGAGCGTTTATGAGACTTCGAGGCAGGCTATCCACAATACACATATCAAGTTAGCAATGCTTCAAAACAAGGGTTATATAGCATTCTAAGTTGGTTAATGTAGCTAAAGCACTTAACCTCTAATCTCAATATTATATTTTTTTTTGACAGCGATAGTTATATTTGAATTAATAAGAGCGGGGTGCAACTATACGAAGGTTGGGGCCATACTCATAAACCCTGATACAACACGAGTGGAAGAAGTTTCTTGTCCTCTTGACCTTCCAACCTTAAAATAAAGTTAGGTGGAAGGTAGACATTTTTCTTCACAAGATTTTTGCTCTTACTTACACGATGACTTGGACATTGCTTGACAAACTGATAATTAAAAAGATACATCAGAATAACATGTTTAATTTTTAGAGGAAAATTGTAGAGAGTAACTAAATTTGGCAAGTGAACACTATGATCCCAACACTTTTGTTCCTTTAACATCTCTTTCCTGAGCTTGTTTCCTAGTTTTTCTGTTTCTTGTAGTAGGATGGGAGTCAATTGGTTGTTTAACAATGCCAATGCAGGAGGGGGTTTGGGGCTCTATCTTTGGCACTCCCTAGGTAGGGAGGGCTTCCTCCCCTTGTTATGTCTCCTCATTGACCATCAACTAGTTCTCATCCTTCTCCAACTCCTCTTCTATATGCTCACCCTGGGTTTGGGGCTCTATCTTTGGCACTCCCTAGGTAGGGAGGGCTGCCTCCCCTTGTTATGTCTCCTCATTCACCATCAACTTGTTCTCATCCCTCTCCAGCTCCTCCTTCTATATGTTCACCCTCATCATTTGTTCCTCAGGGTTGGCTTTCACACCCATGTTTAGATCCTTCAAAATTTGGAAGCAATTTGTTGAGGTTTAGGATGGAAGCAATGTGGAGTCTTTAGCCTTGGAAGACAAAGACGTTGGCTCCCTACACTTCCTTCTTTCATTGTTTGCATTGATTGTTTAAGGGTGACACTGGGGGTATTGGTTCTTTCTTGCAATCTCTGCCAAAGTGTCCATGCTAATGCCAAATATTGCAATGAATGGGAATTACTCATAATCTAGCACTTGAATATGACACCATCCATCAAGATTCAGGGAGATGGCTTCCAGTGCCCCTTTTCCAAGCTCTACTTTAGTAAAGATTTGCACACAAAAGTATTGGCATGCCTTTGGTCCAACTCTTTAAAAAACCTTCCATTATTGCTGCCAGTGGCTTGAAAGGTCGGAACATCTCAAAATATTAGTAGAAGATGAGGGAGGCAAACCCGCACTGGCACTAACTTGGGAATGTCCTTCTTGGGGTTGAAATCTAGCGTCCATCAATTCAAATAAACCCCTCAAGGGCACAAAAAGTAACAAGAACTTTGAAATATCAAAATCTTTATCCTCCTTCATCGTGAACAAGAAAGCAATGTAGCCCTATTTATAGAGGAAGAAATTTAATGATCCTTTCATTAGCAAGAGCCAATATTCTTCCAACGATTGCTTTAAAACTTGTGATTTGTTTGTTTCCCCATAAACTTGCTAATGGGTGCCAACTTTGTGAAGACCTTACTTTTGGGAGATAGAGGTGATTTTTATTTTTAGAACTTCTATAACTTTTTTCACAAAACATGTGTTGTATGGGTTTTGGTGGGTGCCATGCTTAGAATCCTTAGCTATGATGGCCTAGAATGCTACAACCTTTCTTGCAAAGATTGGGTCCTATTACCTCTCCAAGAGGTAGCATATGTTTTTACTTGGCTACACCATTGTAAGCCCAAGGATGCAAGTTAAAGCCATGTAAACCATAGTGGACGATCTTTGTAGTGGATTTCTAGACTTCCTCCGATCATGATCAGTTCCTTATGTCTCTGTCTCACTATCTCTCATCTTGGATAGGATTGAAGGTCGTGGCACGGATCTATTGAGACACATGATTGTGTGGAACCACGTCTTATGTAGGGGTGATTACGGTTTGTGGGGCCTAGTCCAGTCCATGTCATGCACACCTATGTCTTCCCACATGGTTATCTTATATTGAGTCTGTAGGCGTCCATTGGCCATGGTGCACTCAACATGGCAGTCTCATAAAGTTTTCATCATTGCACGTCTTTTGATGCAGCGGTCCTCGAGGCAAAAATACATGGGTTCAAAATGACCTTAAGACATTCACAAGAAAAAACCATATGATAAAATTGTGATTGATGAAATACTAAGGGAGTTTTCACCAGTGCATGTATTTTCATGCAATGCACCTCGAAGGCAAAAATTACAACATGGGTTCAAAATTAGTAGAAAAAAATTACGAGCAAGACTCATGTCACAGAATTTTGATTGTGAGAATATTGAGGGAGGTATAGCCTCCCAAGAAAAAAACGTCCCACTTCTTCTAGAAAATCGTTGGGCACATTTTACAAGGTCGAATGGTCAAGGAGTGAAACATTTGGGGTATTCTAGCATTGGAATAATTTTGGCAAGTCAAAGATTCCTAATTGTATTCAAAGATGCTTTATTTCCAAGCAAAGTGGCTAATTTAACCACTAAATGACCAAATCATCCTATTTGAGACAAATTGCAACTACTCATTGATTGATTTGACAAGTCAAACTAGTCGTTGGAAGGAAGAATAGTCAATGTGGACAAAATATGTCTGTTATTGCTCATTTCTCAAGGGGAAATTGTCCCTAAGTTTATTTCTCCACCAAATCAATTAGTCAATTATTCTAAAAAATGAATTTATCCTATTTTAACCATGGAGTCATGTAATAAAGAAATAGTATTCAATGGTTTAGCCTCCAACCAATTGTGGATGTACAAACCAAGATAAATTATTTTTTATGAGGGAATTAGAAACTAACCGTTACAAAATTTTCTATATAAGGCTAGCTACTCCTCTCAGTTGTTGAAAGTTGGTGCGATAATGCAATTTTTAAGAACTCAATTCTCTTGTCACTGTGGATTATATATTGTAATGTTTGTTTTTCTTGGTCTTGGATATTTTTAATTGTGCTTTGATTGGGGTTCCTCAGGAGAATTGTGGAAGATAACCAATCGATCCATTGAGGGGCTATATACTCACGTGGAAGAGAGAAGATAGACCTTCGTCTCCTTAATCTATTTGTGAGATCTAAGGGTAATACACCCAAGTTGTTGGACCAACTCTTTTGGGAGTAACTTCAATCAAATGGTCTATTATCTCTTTGATCTAGGTTGATTGGTTGTCTCAGAGACCATCTTGTAGAGGAGTTCTCCTAGCAAAATCGAAGGAGGAACCTATTTATTGGTGAATTTCTAGCATTGGGGGCAATAGTGCTTCCACTCCAAACCCAATCGTCTAAAAATCTATCCGACCAATCTTAAGCTCACAGTGTCATAATTGCACAAACTCAGAGACATATTAATGTAAAATGTAAAGGTAAAAGGATCTCTCATCCTCTTCAACCATTTTATTTCAAAATACTCAAAATCAAACATTTTATTATAAAATACCAAAAACATCATGTCCTAGGTATTTCAATTTTATCTTTCATAAACTAGTGGATCTTGGGGTTTTTTCACTTGGAATTTTCCCTACCCCGAGATATATATATATATATATATATATATATATATATATATATATATATATTCTCTTGAGTTTTGTGCTTCATTAAACATCTATCACAAGCGTTTATTTGAGAAAAATTGTGCAAATATGCACTATAACAACAACCAAAATCTTCAGATTTTGATGTAACCAATAAAATTGGATTCGTTCACAAGATCTAAAAACCATGCAAACACACAAGAATGGAAAATAATTCTTTTTTATTCCTTCTCCATCCTAACTATTACAATGGAAGTTCAACCCCTTATAACTACTATCTGAGATTTTCAAAAACAACTAATTTTAAGAAATTCTCACATGACTCTAAAACTGAACAACAACAAAGAGATAACTAAAGTGACACTATTTGACAACTCGTTTTTCTGATTAAGTTCATAAACTAAGAGACAATTGATAATTACAAATTTAAAAATTCCCGTAAAAACACTAAAATCCCAATTTGAGGCCTTATATGAAGGAATTTGGCCCTGGAAAAGGGTTGAAATGATGTCTGATGCGAAGGATCAAATCGACACGATAGTGAACTCTTCAAGACACAACTCCCTATAAAATTTCAGCCCAAACGGATAACCGAGTCAAAAGTTATGACCCCCGGGAAATCCCTGCATCATTCTCCTCTAGTTGAAAAAAACGTAGCTCCTGCAAATTACCGTCTTTAAACTATTGCCACTTACTGAGATCTAGGTTCAACAAGTCCCCCTCTGTAATCCATGTACTCTCTGTTGGTGCTATGCCTTCCCACTAGACCATATATCGGTTGTATTGGCCTTGTCAAGTATGAAGGGTCTTCTTATCTAAAGTCTGCACAATCTTTCATTTTTCTTGCTTGGAATGACCTATTGCCAATCCACCTCCCCCTCACTGTCATCACCCAGATCGCCCCCATGGAAGATATACAAATAAAAAATGTTAAACATATGGGAGATATCGAGATCTGCTGGTAAATCAACCTTATAAGTATTGTCGTTGATTCTCTTGAGAATCTTGCAAGGACCAATTTTCTTATACTTCAATTTGTGGTAGGTTCCTCTAGGAAATCATTCTTTCCATAAATAAACCATCACCAAATCACCTTCATTGAATACCTTGTATCGTCGGTGAGCATCTTTTATAATTTTGTTTTGTTCATTATTGGCCTGCAATTTTTGTCTCACTTGTTGTTGCAATTGTTGAATGTGTTCTGCAAATGCTTCCCCATCATCACTGATCCTATCCCTAAGTGGTAGTTGCACCAAATCTAGGACACCCATAGGATTTCTACCGTAAAAAACCCGAAATGGAGTTTTACCTGTAGATCTATTGAGTGAACTATTGTAAGGAAATTATGCTTGAGGTAAAGCCAAATCCCACTGCTTGGGATTCTTTCCAACAATGCTCCATAATAAGTTTCCCAAACTCGGCTTTATTATTCAGTTTTCCCATCTCTTTGGGGGCGATAGGCACTGCTAAAATGCAATTTAATCCCCATTTTCTTCCATAAAGTCCTCCAAAAATGACCGAAGAACTGAGTATCTCTATCAGAGGTAATAGTTTTTGGAACCCCATGCAATCTAACAACTTTTGAAAAAAACAATTCTGCCACCCTTGATGTATCACTACTTTTCTTGCAAGCAATGAAATGATTCATTTTAGAGAACCTATTGTAACACCCCAAGGTCAAGCCCTGCTGAATTGTAATTATGTTTATAGGTTGGTGAGCCAAGTGTTTATAAGTTGGAAGATTTATGTGTTTATTAGGTCGGAGAGCCCAGATGCTAAGGCCAATGGGCCTGATTTTGTATATATAAATACTCACATCATTAATAAAATTACATCGCTGCGTGTAGATCGACCACGAAGAAAGAGTTATGGGGGATTAAGCTCGACTAGGTAGGGAAAGGGAAGGGGCTAAGTGTCTAGGAATAGGGGCTAAGCTAGAGGGCTTACCTCTAAAGGAATAATATTATATTATTATTTCCTAGAGGTTAAGGTTTGACATAACCACGTTGTCCTAAGTTCATGGGGAAAGGGAACGAGTGTTAAATGGAGCTCATGCGGCTTCAGGAAGACAAGTGTCAACCTAGGCGCATGCAGTTTTTAGGTGGGGAAGTCAGCTCGTTGGGGGTTCCCCTCACCATTCTCATGATTCACGTGATGGTCATCACTCTAGAAGTTGGCCATACTCGCCATTGATGCGTGCACACACTCATGCACTAAGCATGACCTCTATTATCGACCTTTGAACAAGCACACACCTTGGGAACCTGCAATCATACTTGAGTTATCTTGTGTATCTCATGTGAAGCCTGACGCACCTGTCTTTGCCCGAGCTCGTACTGTGTCTTAATGGTTGGTTGTTGCTGCCAACGTAGTGCCTTGGCTGAGCATGGCTTGTTGCCATGTTATATGTTCTTACCCGTTTTCGGTTGTTGCCATCACCTGTGCGTTAGCCGAATGCTGTTGTTGTATTTGCTAAGGAGATGGATTTAAGAAGAAGGTTGTCAGGCATGTGAGCAACTCTCTCTAGATGAGAGTGTGTTCTGAGAAAGTGAGTTCCCCTGGAGGAAGTCCCGTAGCAGCTACAATACACTGAGACTTCTGGTCCAGCGTGTTGTTGAAGCCCTGGAAATGAGGTGGACAACCGATGGACTTGTGATAGTGAAGGTGTACACTCCCAGGGTGGGACATGTGTGTGGGGAATGAGGGTCTATGAGTTGTGGGCGTAAGTGGCTCCTAGGAGAAAATTCTTACTGTTGATCTGTGCGACTTTTCTGTTGTCCTTTCCAAGCCTAGGAATCCCTTGCTCGGTGGAGTTTAATCCCCATTCTAGGGTGATCCACTATTGAGCGTGATGAACAACATGGTCTAAGGTTGGGAGGTTCGTGGAAGGTCTGCACGCAGTTGGTGGTCATCTATTAAAAGATAGTACCAAATCTTTGTTCATTGTATGTTGTGTATTTGTATTTGTATTATAATTGATGAGTAATGCCTATATGTATATGTTACATGTATGTGTTAATGTTGCTTCTGCATGTACAAGTGTATGAGTAGAGTATTGATGTTTGTTTAAATTGCATTAGATATATGTGTGTGTGTGTATACGTGTGTGTGTGTGTGTGTGTGTGTGTGTGTGTGTGTGTGTGTGTGTGTGAATATCAGATGTTATATCTATTTATTTTCCTGTTAAGTTTTATATGTGAATATTTCCGCAAAGTTATTCGGTGGCATGGCCTGGCCTGTTAGTTTAAGGCCGGTAACGGCCACAAATTGGTATCAGAGCCGAGAATTAAAAGATACAGTTGTTAGGTAGCGTCGCCTGACAGAAGTAGTTGAGGGCCAGGGACGTTACAAATTGGTATAAGAGCCATGGTTTCAACACTAGGCCTGGATGGGCCATGTTAGTGGTCAACGCAACAAAGATTTTAGAGTGAATTGTTGTCGAAAGGGACAAAACGCGAAGTTCAGAGAATCACTGGGACTATGTTCAGAAGCTCAGGAGGTATAACAATTTATGGAATGACAACAAAGAAAGAAGCCACAACAACCATTGTGTTGGGCCGTGAGGTTTAAATTTGGGTTGTAGGATCTATTCGGAAGAAGGCAGACCCTTCACAGTCGTAAGATTTAAAAAAGGTGCAGGAAAGTTAAACCTTAAGTCCTTCGAACTTCGTGACTTCGGTGAAGTTTATGTGTTATAAGAAAAAGTGGTCGAAGCTCGAAGTTCTAAAGTCTCGGAGTGGATCTACATCGTAGATTCATGGAGAAGTGCTTGACCGTTGGTTTTGGTTGAAGATAGATCAAGCCAAGAGCAAGAGGTAAGGCGCATCGGCGAAAAACAGATCTTAGTCGTCAGATCTGCGTGCAAGTGATTGTGAGTCGTAGATCTCACAGCAGTTCCGGAGTTCGACACTCGGGAGAAACAAAGTATGCTAAGGTAAAACCTTTTGAAGCCCGAAGTCCCAAAGTGACAAGGCATGATGACGTCACCCAGGGTGACGTGGAATTCCTTAGTCCTACCACGTTTCAGTCAGAATGAAACTTTGACGATCTTGTTGGACCAAACGAAATCTGACACGTGGGGCCACGTGCCACCATCTTAATTGTTGACAGTGGTACCATGTGGACCCTAGAAGATAAAGTAGTTCGAAAGTTCGGAGTTTGGGAGATTTGTGGAATGCAAGTGTAAAATCTTTTGAAGCCAGAAGTCTCGAAGCGACGTGACCTGTCGACGTCAACAGGAATGGCGTGGACACATGGGATGTGTGCAACATGTCAGTGAGTTAAAAACCTGTGGAAGATAGAAATGCCAGTTAGAATGTGACACGTGTTACCCAACTGATTGGACCACGTGTCTGCTTCTAATATTACGCCACATGGCACTCTTCTTGAGCATGGCTAGTGGGGCTTCTTGAGAACCTGTGGAATATAGAAATGCCAATTAGAATGTGACAGGTGTTACCCAACTTATTGGACCACGTGTCCGCTTCTAATATTACGCCTCATGGCACTCTTCTTGAGCATGTCTTCAGGGGAAAGTGGGGTCGCATGGGTTGAGAAATCCCGAGGGCCGAAGCGTCAGAGTTCATCATGACTGTTGACATTTGTGGATGTGTGTCAGAAGATCTGACAATCCGGAGAGTTGTCACTCCGGAGGTTTGTGGAATTGAAGGCATTGGAAACCTCGGAAGCTCCAAAGCCCCAAAGTTTCAAGGCTTCGGATAAGCGCTCAACTATTAGCACTTGGTCACAGTCGTGGTCACAAGTGAATTAAAGGCCGAAGAAAAGGGGCTAGCGCCCGAAAATTGTTGCAGAACAGAGCAGGGCTCGGAGATAGAATCGTGGGGATTCTTGATCGATAGAGAACCGCCAAAAATGGAGTCTGATATTCTTTTTGTTGAATCAGATTGTTTAAGTTACTCTGGAAAAATTATTAAGTCTAATAGCCTGACAAAAGTTCGGTTGAATGCACATTTTGTAGAGTTAACAATTGACAGAACCGAACCGAATTGTTCCCTAGTGAAGAGAAATGGAGGAAGCACAGGACGCTTACAGTCTGGAGGATGAAGTTATGTCCATTTGGGAATTGAAGGAACAAACTTTAATGGGCATGGAGAAGAAATAGATAAAGAAGTGAGCATGATGAAAATCATTAAGAATTTGCGAAAAGATGTCCAAATTCACCAGGCAGATAACAAAAGGCTTATGAGAGCCAAGGAGAAACAGGGATACTTCATTATGAATTTGATGCAGAGCCTGGAAAGAATTGAAAATAAATTGGATAAGGAAAGTGGATCCAGTAAATTAGGAAGTCACAAGACCCCTGATGAGGAAAGAAGAGGAAGAAGTGGTAGCAGACATCACCAACACTTCCAAAATCATTCCCATAAGAGAGCACACAGTAGCTCAAGCCCATCTCCTATCAGGAAACATAGGAGATCTAAAGTGGATGAACTGAAGGGTGAAATGAATAAGATCAAACCTCTTACTTTTTATGGAGAGCACAAGAAAGATGAAGATGTTGAGGCATGGCTGTTGGGCATGACGAAATATTTCCAACTGCATAATTACTCTTCTCGTGCAGAAAGAAGAATTGCCATCTATCAACTACAAGGAAAGACGTCCATATGGTGGGATCAACTTATGCAAGTGCAACACGTCAGAGAGAAGAATGTTACATGGAGAGAATTCAAGAGACATTTTGAAAAGAAGCACTTAACTAAGAGGTATTATGACAAGAAAATGAAAGAGTTCTTTGAACTCAAGCTAGGAAGTATGTCCATTGATGAGTATGAAAGAAGATTCTTGGAGTTGTTAAAGTATGTCCCCTTCATCAAGGACGAGACCGTTAAGATTCATAAGTATCTGAGTGGGATGTCATTTTCATCAGTGACAAGATCCAATATGATGATCCTAAAACTATGGAAGAAACAATAAGGAGAGAAAAATGCTTATTTGATCAACAAAAAGGGAAACCTATTTTCCAAAAGGATTGGGAAGACAAGAAGAAGTTTAAAAGGGAGAAAAGGTAGAAGCGGAACAAGCCAACATTTTTCAGAAATAGTCCTCAAGGACAGCCCGTTTTGAGAGAGCCCAGGATGGCTGAAGTAGGTGGGAAAAGGCCAAGATAGACACCTATGGAATTTTGGGGTTGTAAAGGAGATCATAGGTATAGTGATTGTCCTCACAGAAGTGACAAAGTGAGAGTTGTTCACAATGTTCAGAAAACAGAAACGGTAGAGGACATGGGCAGAAGAGTACCAATGATCTATGCATCCCTGGACAACAAGCAAGATGAGTTTCAATCACACATGATTGAAGTTGAAGGTATGATCAATAACCATGCCTTTACTATTTTAATAGACTCAGGAGCTATTCATAGCTATGTAGATCCTAAGGTAGTGGAAAGATTTCAATTACCACGAAGCAAGCATGGGAAATCTTGGATGGTGCAACTGGCTACAAGAGCCAAGAGGAAAGTTGTTGGGTTGGTTAAATCATGTCCAATGGGCATGAATGGACTGAGTACCGAGGCAGATTTGAACATCTTTCCTTTGGGATCATATGATTTCCTAATTGGTATGGATTGGTTGGACCAACACCATGCCATATTAGACTGCCATAATAAGGCATTCACTTGCTTGGATGAGGAAGGAAATCTGAGAGTAGTCCAAGGAATTCCCAGAGAAGTTACTATCCGAGAAATCTCAACAATGCAGCTAAAGAAGAGTTACAGAAAGGGATGTCAAATATTTATAGCCCATATGGAGGAAGAATCTAAGGATAAGGTTCCAAATCTGGAGGATCATGTAGTCCTGGAAGATTTTGAATATGTGTTCAAGGAGGTACCAGGACTACCTCCAAAGAGAGATATTGATTTCTCTATAAATTTTATGCCTGGAGCAGTGCCAGTATCAAAAACTCCTTACACAATGAGTACACCAGAGCTGAAAGAGTTGCAAATGCAACTTGAAGAATTGTTGAAGAAGGGGTACATACGCCCAAGTGTGTCACCTTGGGGTGCCCCAATCTTGTTCGTGAAGAAGAAATATGGGACATTAAGATTGTGCATCAATTTCAGACAGTTGAACAAAGTGACTATAAAGAACAAGTATCCTCTACCAAGGATTGATGATCTCTTCGATCAGTTGAAGGATGCTAGGATATTTTCAAAGATAGATCTCAGGTTGGGATACCATCAGGTAAGGATTAAAGAGGAAGACATCAACAAGAACGCCTTCAGGACAAGGTATGGTCATTATGAGTTCAAAGTGGTGCCATTTGGGTTATCAATTGCGCCTATTGTTTTCATGTGCCTAATGAATGGCATTTTTTGAGAATATTTAGACAAGTTTGTCATTGTCTTTTTGGATGACATCTGTGTATACTCCAAGACAGAGGAAGAGCATGAGCATCATTTGATGATGGTGTTTCAAGTGCTAAGAGAGAATCAACTATATGCCAAATTGAGCAAGTGCTCATTTTATCAGAACATAATTCACTATTTGGGGCATATCATATCTGAAGAAGGGATAGTCGTGGACCCTGGAAAGATTGAGGCCATTAAAGGGTGGACAACACCTAAAAATGTGACAGAAGTAATATCCTTCTTGGGTCTAGCTAGCTACTACAGAAGGTTCATTACATGGTTTTCGAGAATATCCCACCCCATCTCTTCCTTGCAAAGGAAAGGGAAGAAGTTTCAATGGACAGAAGAACGTGAAAAGAGCTTCCAACAATTGAAGCAGTTGTTAACCAGTGCTCCAATTCAGAAGATTGCAGATCCGAATGAAGATTTTTTGGTTTGCACAGACGCATGCAAAGAAGGATTGGGTGGAGTCCTTAGCTAGAATGAGTTTGCGATATGTTTTGAATCCAGGAAATTGAAAGAGCATGAAAGACTCTATGCCACTCATGATTTGGAGTTGGCAGCCATAGTGCACGCTTTGAAAAAGTGGATGCACTACCTCATGGGAAAGAGGTTTGAATTGATGACAGACCATAATGGTCTGAAGTACCTATTTGATCAACCTACTTTGAATGCTAGGCAGAGTAGATGGTTGGACTTCCTCTGTGAATATGACTTTGATATTAAGCACATCAAAGAAAATGAGAACAAGGTGGTTGATGCACTCAACAGGAGAGTGCATGAACTGCATGCTACAACCATTAGCATGTATCAGGCGGATCTTACAGGCATAACTTCTGAGGCTGCAAAAATTGATTTGTAGTACATGGAATTGGTAACTAAATTGCAGCAAGGTAAAATGAAATAGAAAGCTAAATATTATGAATTGGGAATTGATGGAATTATCTTGTACAGAAACATCGTTTATGTACCCAATTCTCCTAAATTGATGAATGTGATTTTAAAATAAATGCATAATGTACCTTATGTGGGACACCCTGGATATCAGAAAATAGTTTCAGCCGTCAAGAGCCATTACCATTGGCCAGGTATGAAGAAAGAAATTGAAGAGTACATTGCCATATGTATGGAGTGTCAAAGGGTCAAAGCTGAGAATAGACACCCAACTGGGTTGCTACAACCATTAACCATCCCTGAGTGGAAGTGGGAAGTGGTGACAATGGATTTCATCACATGATTTCCCAGAACAAACAAGCAACATGATGCAATCATGGTGGTAGTGGATAAGCTTACTAAAGCTGCCCATTTTAGTCCATTAAAGACTACTCACAAGGAAACTAATGTTGTTGATATTTATATGAGGGAAGTAGCACGCTTTCATGGCATTCCCAAGACAATTGTGTCTGACAGAGACCTAAAGTTTACCTCAAAGTTTTGGAGAAGATTATTCAAGGGGTTCGGAACAAACCTGAACCTCAGTACAACTTATCATCCAAGTCTGATGGACAAACAAAAAGAGTAAATCAAGTGATAGAAGATATATTAATAATGTATGTGATGGACAAACCATCTAAATGGGAAGACTACCTACACTTGGTAGAGTTTGTCTACAACATTGGGTATCAAGCATCACTGAAGATGAGCTCATTTGAAGCACTTTATGGAAGAAAGTGCAACACCCCAGTAAGTTGGGACAACCCAACTGATAGGGAAGTGGTTGGGCTAGAGTTACTCAGGGAAATGTAAGAACAATTGTTAAAGATTAAGCTGAATTTGAAGGCTGCCCAAGACAAGCAGAAAAATTATGCGGACAAAGGAAGAACCCACAGGGAGTTTAAAGTGGGTGATCATGTTTTCCTGAAGGTGAAAGCCAACAAAAGTTCCTTGAAGCTGGGAAGTTGTTCCAAGTTGGAAGCCAACTATTGTGGACCATTTGAAATTCTAGAAAGGATTGGACCAATAGCTTATATGCTTGCATTGCCTACATCCATGACTATTCATAATGTATTTCATGTATCATTGCTCAAGAAGTATATACCTGATGCTAATCATGTGATTCAGGTGGAACAAGAAGGCTCTTTGCAAGTGCAGCATGTGTGCATACTGGACTGGAAGAGAAAGCAACTCCGGAATCGAGTCATAAATCTTGTAAAGGTTCAGTGGACCTAGTACGATCCTTAGGATGCAACATGGGAGCATGAAGATGCTATGCGGGCAGAGTACCCACATATTTTTGAATATTTTGGAAATCTTGTTGTTGTTGTGTAAACAAGTTGCACTAAGGATAGTGAAAAAATAAGGGGAGGGGATTGTAACACCCCAAGGCCGAGCCCTACTAATTTGTAATCATGTTTATAGGCTAGTGAGCCAAGTGTTTATAAGTTGGAATACTTATGTGTTTATTAGGTCAGAGAGCCCATATGCTCAGGCGAATGAGCTTGATTTTGTATATGTAAATACTCACATCATTAATAAAATTACATTACTGTGTGTAGACCGACCACGAAGAAAGAGTTATGGGAGACTAAGCTCCACTAGTTAGGGAAAGGGAAGGGGCTAAGTGTCTAGGAATAGGGACTAAGCTAGAGGGCTTACCTCTAAAGGAATAATATTATATTATTATTTCCTAGAGGCTAAGGTTTGACATAACCACGTTGTCCTAAGTTCATGGGGAAAGGGAACGAGTGTTAAGTGGATCTCATGCAGCTTCAGGAAGACATGTGTCAACCTAGGCGCATGCAGTTTTTAGGTGGGGAATTCAGATCGTTGGGGGTTCCCCTCACCATTCTCACAATTCACATGATGGTTGTCACTCTGGAAGTCGACCATACTCTCCATTGATGCGCGCACACACTCACGCACTGAGCATGACCTCTATTATCGACCTCTGAACAAGAACACACCTTGGGAACCTGCATCCATACTTGAGTTATCCCGTGAAGCCCGATGCACCTGTATTTGCCTGAGCCCATGCTGTGTCTTAAAGATTGGTTGTTGCTTCCAACGCAGTTCCTTGGTTGAGCATGGATTGTTTCCATGTTCCATGTCCTTACCCATTTTCAGTTATTGCCATCACCTATATGTTAGCTGAATGTTGTTGTTGTATTTTCTAAGGAGCTGGATTTAAGAAGCAGGTTGTCAGGCCTGTGAGAAACTCTCTCCAGGTGAGAGAGTGTGCTAAGGAAGTGAGTTCTCTTGGAGGAAGTATCGTAGCAACTACAATACTCTGAGACTTTTGATCCATCCTGTTGTTGAAGCCCTGGAAAGGAGGTGGACAATCGATGGAGTTGTGATAGTAAAGGTGTACAATGCTAGGGTGGGACAAGCGTGTGGGGAATGAGGGTCCGTGGGTTGTGGGCGTAAGTGACTCCTGGGAGAAAATCCTTCCTGTTGATGTCACACACCCACTACGGCAACTTAGATTTTTTGTCTTTTTCTTCGAGGGACAGAATCCCCAAATTTCTATGGGGCCTAGCGCAGACCATCCCTCCCCTTATCCTCCTCCAAGCAACCACAACCTGGCCTTAGCGCAAGCGCCTTTCGCAACTCGCAAGTTGGAGAGTCAAGGCTCTCGACTCCTCTTTCTCCAATCGTCGATACCCGAAATGGGATACAGGTATGGCTCCCTCCTCATTAGCACCTACTACATATAACCGTAGGCTAGGCTAAACACTAACACTATTCGCAACTCGCGACTTCGCGAGTTGGAGTGTTGAGCCCTCATGCTCCTCCTTTGCGAATCCTTGAAACGCGAAAGGTCAACGTTACGTGGACTCTGCCAAAGCGACGCGTACACGCCACTTGTCTCCTGTGTTGTACTCTGCTTACGAGCTATGTCGCTGCCGCCCGTCGCACGAGACCTCGGCTCTCGGTGTTTTGCGACCTTAGCGATCAAGGTGCAACTTCTTCACCCTTCGAAACCCCAAAACATGATAAGTCAACAATGGGTTGACTCTTTCCCAAGCGACATGTGTCCACCACCTGTCACCCGCTTCCACCTTTCTCTGGGCGCTTGTTGTTACGCCACCTGTTAACCATGCAGTCCCCACCTAATGGATGTGCCACGTGTTTGCATGAGCCCTCAATGCTCGACACTTCACGACTTCTGCAGTCAAAAATAAATTCTTTCAACCTTTGAACCCCTGATACGCGATACCATGCGAAGGTTCTGATCCAACAGTTCTCTCGTGGCTTGGATCCAACGACCATGATCATATCGCGATTTCACAAACCGTGAGTTCGTGCAGTCCTACCCTTGAACACTCTAAGTCGCGAGTCAGGGAAATGCTACCTGACTGCCACGCGTCTTGTGCCCATGGACGGTTCCGAATACTTCGGAACTTTCAGGACGTTGTCGAGTCCACTCTCTTGCCTATGCAAAGGTTAAGAGCGACAGTCAACAGAGCTCCGACAGATCCTTGGATCAATGGTCCTGGATCCCATCGCTACTTGCGAAGGATGAAGGGGTCGAGGTGTTAACGTCTGTGCTCCTCCTCTAGATTCATCGGTCTTGACAGATCTAGGGTATTTTTGAAAGGATTCCGACCGTTCGTCTACCAAACGATGGGGTTTTGTCTTTCGATAATTGGAATCGCTATCCTTTCTGAGCTTGATTCACGAGATTCAACCTCTCGAGGCTTCGAACTCTCACGACTTCGAAACCTGAGAGAACTACTCTTTCTTGTACAAGGTTTCCAGACCCAGGTCATCTGGACCTTCAGATGATTCTTGGGTAATTATCCCTAGGCTTGGTGACCTGACTAAGATGCCTTCCTAATTCGCCGAGCTATGAACTCTGTGACCGGGGTAAAGTAAACTCGTGGGTTTGCTATAACGGTAGTCTTTTCAAGGAACTCACTCCGACTCTGAAATGTGAGGAAACTCCCCGGAAAAATGCGCCTTCTGGAATTAAACTAGGACAGAGCGCGAGTCAAGTAGATGGGACAATTCTCAAGAGAACGGACTCATATTCTGAACTTATTCATTCTATACATAAACCGATTATGGTCATATATAAGTATAAGCATGCATCCATTATTCCCAAT
>JASDQU010710826.1:0-16332 GCA_032191745.1 Picea mariana
CAAATGGAATGGAGTCATGGGGTGCACGTCGGAGGGTCGAGTCACCAAGCTGGTATTGGAATATATGAATCTCAACGGTACTTTTGCAGAGAACAGCTTGAATAAACTGGACCAGCTGCGAGTCCTCAGCCTCAAGGGGAACTCGCTCAGAGGACCCATTCCAGATTTAACGGGCCTAAGCAATCTGAAAAACTTGTTTTTGGATCATAACATGTTCACAGGTACGATTCCCAGGTCTCTTCCTGGTCTCCATCGTCTGAAGATCGTTGTTCTCTCTGATAATTTCTTGACTGGTGAAATACCTGATTCCTTCGTTGGGCTTGAGAGATTGTATGCTCTTCAGTTGGAGAACAATCGTTTGGAGGGTCTTGTTCCTAGTTTTAATCAGTCTGACATGAGAGTATTCAATGTTTCTAATAACCAGCTCGATGGAAGAATACCTGCTACTACAGCTCTGGCTAAGTTCAATGCTTCTTCGTTCTCAGGAAATCCTGGGCTCTGTGGGAGCCCATTGCCCAGGCCCTGCGTGCTTAACCCAGAAGTGACCTCTTCTCCTCCAGCTCCTGTTATTAAGGGCTTGCCATTGGAGCAAGCTTTTAGGCCATTTGTTAAGAGGCATGAAGGGCTAAATCGGGGGAAGATAGCAGGAATTGTTGCGGGATCCATTGTTGGGTTGATGGCCATGCTATTCATTGTCAACTTTTATAGCAAGAGGTACAGAGAGGAGAAGCCTGGAGATGAGGCTGAAAAAGTTGCAGGTGAGAAGCTTTCGATCGAGGAGACTGGGTCTGATCTGTATTATGTTAATACAACTGCTAAGAGCCTTCGGTATGAGCAGCAGAGGAGTGGGGTTCTTATGTTCTGCGGTGGGGAAGCTCAGATGTACACTTTGGAGGATCTGCTCCGAGCATCTGCTGAGATTATGGGGAGAGGCACGCTGGGGACTACTTATAAGGCTCTGATGGAGAACAAAACGGCTGTAACAGTGAAGAGATTGAAGAATTCTAACAGGATGAGTCGGGATGAATTTGAGAGGCATATGGAGATGGTGGGCAAGCTTAGACACCAGAACATAGTTTCTCTCAGAGCTTATTTCCAGGCCAAGGAGGAGAGGCTTCTTGTTTATGATAACTACCCCAATGGAAGCCTCTTTTCTCTCATCCACGGTATGTGCATGATTCCTCCTAAATGCTTGCTCTTCAAGATGTAGAATAGAAGTATATTTTTTTTATTTGGTAGATGGTTTTTTGTTTCTCGGCCTAATAGCCACTCATGTCTTCCATGTGGTTTGAACATTGCTCTCCTCCATGAGAACCGAGATTTTTACTATTGCTGCAATTGTGTTGAATATACAAGCTGACAAGCTGCAATTGTGTTGAATATACAAGCTCGGCATTGAATAGACCAACCTATTGATAAAAATAAGTACTTTAGCAGTCTCCCACTGTGCTCTGAGAATTCCTAGATCATACCAACTCAACATCACAATACACATAACACGTATTACCAGGTTCTTTGGCCTCAGGAGCTGGGTTTGGGACCTCTTTGTACTCCTTCCCCTTAACCATTTGGCGATCTCTATGGTTCTCTTTCTAGGTTTCATTTGGATTTGAAGAGTTCTCCATGGCTTTCTTTCTGGGTTTCATTTGGATTCGCTTGTTTATTTTCTTTTCTTTTCCCTTCGAAGTCTACCAGAGAAATTCCAGTCCCATTAACTTAGTTTGTTTACTAGTGGACACTGATATCAATGTCAATTCCATATATAAACAATTTAGTTAAATAATAAAAAATTACATCAAATATTAAAAAATTGGTTTTTAACAAGTTAATCAAATAAAGCTCAGGATTTTCCCCAGCTTGCATGCAGTCTACGAATAACTGATTCTCAGGAATCAAACCGTTGCCAATGTGTTGAAACCCCATATGGTGTTGTCATAATTCATCCTTTTCTCATAACATGACTTTCAGACTACATATTTGAAACACCGATATGAAACTACAATGGGTATATGTTTTCAGAAAATCACCACAAAACATAATTTGAGGTGATGAACTGAGAAGAGAAAGGTTTATAATGGCCCAAGATGGTTGTTTATACTAAGCATCTCCGATTCTCCAAGGCAAGTCTTCACTGGCACAAGCTTAACTGGCTAAGGGGGATTAAATTTTTAGTCAGGACCAAGCCAGTAAGGCCTTTCAAGACCAACTCTTTGAAGGGTTAATCTTTCAATAAGGATTGCATGTAAAACTAACGGAGATCATTGAATTACACTGGGTTCATATAATTATAATGTCATCTAATTGAAATAGACAACTTCGTATGTAGAATTCCATGTCTGATTTATGTCATTTCACTGGTTTCTCAGGCTCGAAATCAAAGGGGAAGCCTCTGCACTGGACGTCCTGCTTCAAGATTGCTGAAGATGTAGCCCGTGGCTTGGCCCATCTGCATCAGGCATCCAGATTAATTCATGGTAACCTCAAATCTACCAATGTTCTACTAGGAGCGGATTTCGAAGCTTGTATTACAGACTATGGCCTTACAGTTTTTGACGCCGAGCAATCTGAGGACACGGCCCTCTTAGTCTACAAGGCTCCTGAATATATCAAGTCTAACAAGAAAATGGGACCCAAATCAGATGTCTACAGCTTTGGAGTACTATTGCTTGAGCTTCTTACTGGCAAGATCCCATTGCAGCCCATCCTCAATGGACAAGCCATGGATCTACAAAAGTGGGTTCATTATGTTCGAGCAGAAGAACTTGAATCGGGTGCTATTGATGGCTCTGTCTCTTCCGCTGAGTGCCCTGAGGATAAGCTAATAATACTCTTAGATTTAGTAGTTGCATGTGTATCTCCATCTCCAGAAAGAAGGCCTGCAATGAGGCAGGTTTTGAGGATGATTGAGGAGGTCAAGGAACATTCACCTTCTTCATAGACTGGTGGATCCTCAGGATAGTATGTATCCATGGCTCAATGTCTTGATAGAATTCCATGCATTCAGACTAGCTTATAGAACTACTACTATATCCATAACTTCAGGGATTCAACTTATCCATTGAATTCACCCAGGACATCAGATCTCTTGTTGGAAATATTGTACACAGACTTCAAACTTGGATGTCTGTCTTATCAAATATTGTTAGCACATCAACCACAACTTTACAAGGTGGTTATATTGGTAATCGCTGCATTTGGTGCTGCAGGTTTGGCAGAAGATGATGATTATATCATCAACTTGTATTTGTGGTTTTTAGTTATTTATATATATAAAAGCATAATTTTATTTGCAAACCATCAGCAGCAGCTTTGCCATGAAGATCATGGAGCCTCTCATCTAATTATTAAAAAAATTAGATTGATCACCCATGACGATGGCTTTACAACTCATCTCTATAAACATGATAACTTACCACAAGCATAGAAGGTTTTAATTTATAATCAAAATTAGAAATAAGATATAAATGGGATTTAGCATAGGAGGTTTTAATTTATAATCAAAATTAGAAATAAGATATAAATGGGATTTTCCTTTGTATTGGGTTGAAAAATAGATTTTTATATTGCTGTATGGCACAAGTCCAAAAAAATGCTATTCATTGCTATTCTTGTCTGTTCTCTTTAAGATAGATAGATGCATGTTTTTATAGTTTTTCAACATACATGGATATTTTTACATGTTGGTCAGGTTGTTTTGAAGGATTTAATGTCCGTGTTGGGCTCATTGTTCAAAGTATAATGATTTTTTTGGTATAAAATTGGCATGCCATTTTCTAAAATCTTGGTGGATAACTTTAGGTTAACTCATTTTCTACACTGTTGGTTTATGTAACATGGTATAGTGAATGTATTAACTGTTTATGTAACATGGTATAGTGAATGTATTAACTAAATGTAATTGAAGATACATAGTTCCTAATTTTCTAGTTTAAATGATATTTTCTACAATTTCAGTGGATAACTTTAGGTTAACTTATTTTCTACACTGTTTGTTTATGTAATATGGTATAATGAATGTATTAACTAAATGTAATTGAGGTTTGAGGATACATAGTTTCTAGTTTTTCAGTTTAAATGATATTTTCTACAATTTCGGTAGATAACTTTAGCTTAATTCACTTTCTACACTGTTTGTTTATGTAACATGGTGTAGTGAATATATTAACTAAATGTAATTGAGGTTTGAGGATATATAGTTCTTAGTTTTCCAGTTTAAATGATACTTATGATGTGGGTTTATGTGATTTTTTGTATTTTAATTTATTTATTGATATAGTGTTTTGTGTTGTCTCTAATTTTTAGAGGTTATATGCCTTGATATCAATGTTAAAGTTTGAGGTTCTGTTTTTTATAAACAATAAGTTATATAAAATTTTAATATTATTTTGGTTAATATATTTAGGTTAACTCATTTTCTACACTGTGTTTATGTAATGGTGTAGTGAATGTATTAAATAAATATAATTGAGGTTTGATGATACATAGTTTTTAGTTTTCTTCAGTTTAAATGATGTTTATAATTTGGGTTTATGTGATTCCTTATTTTTTAATTTATTTATTTCTTTTTCAGAATCTAGTGTTTTGTGTTTTATTTACGTTTTTATGTGTTATATGTCTTGGTATCAATGTTAAAATCTGATCTTCATTATTTGAAGTTATAAATATGAGATAACTAATTTTAAATAATATTAAATTCAAATTTTATTAATAAACTAAATATATTAACCAAGATAGTATTAAAACTTTATAAAATTTATGATTTAATTTATTTATTCTTCTTTCATAATATAGTGTTTTGTATTGTATTTACATTTTTATGAGTTATATGCAGTTATATGCCTTGGTATCAATGTTAAAATTTGATCTTTATAAAATCATAAATTTTATGAAATTTTAATATTATCTTGGTTAATATATTTAGTTTACTAATAAAATTTGAATTTAATATTAATTAAAATTAGTTCTCTTATTTATAACTTCAAATAATTTTATGAACAAAAATATTTAAAAAAAAAAAAAAATTTATAAAAAAATTGTTGAAACTGTTTTTTTTCTATTTAAACTTTTTATGAAAAATTCTCCTAACATTTTGGACATTCTGGAACAATAAAATATACCTAAAAATTTTAAAAATTCTTTTTCCTTATTTAAGGTCTCAACATCTCATTCCTACTTACAAAATGTTTGCCAATAAATTTATATATACAGTTGAACATTTTCTCCTTTATATAGCTTTTTTTAATTATTTTACTACTCTTAAATATTTCTTATTATCATAATTATATTGAATTGAATATCATATTATAAATCTGTTTATATATGATCGATTTTTTTTTAAAGATCCTTATACAAGTCTCAAGTATCTTACTACAAATATATTTTTTATATCTTCTATTTCTAAAATAAACCTTTTATATGTCATATCGATTATTTTAAGCTCCTTATACAGACCTCAAATATCCTATCACACAGATACCTTTTAAAATCATCTCTTCATCTTCCAAAAATAGACCTTTTATCTGACATATCTGTGTTGTCCTTAATTTTTCACATGCCTCTAAATATCATATATTATTATCACCTCGAAATGTATGTCAAACATGGGTATAAATGGAGCAATGTTACCGTCATGTACTAATGTTATCTTTTCATCTCTCAATTTGCTTTGCATGTGATGTTTTTTGAGAGAAAAATTACTCTTTATATTTTTTTTTCATACATCAGACTTTTAGAAATAGGGATTATAATAAAAAACCGGAATCTTTGCCTTCTACAACTATGTCAATCGTTCCATACAAAATCCAATTTTGATAGAGCTTTTTTTTTTTTTATAGAATATGTGTTTTCATGTTATCTTCTCTGTAAATGTGGTCAAAAGATAGATCTCTGAAAAGCAAAATAGTTTCTATTATTCTTTCTTTCCAGCTTTCAAGTGCAACCACTTGGAGGTTTGCCTTCTTTTTGAGCCATTCTATTATGATCATGGAGTCTCCTAGCAGAAGCATATCGTCAATAGACGGTCTATGCGTTAAAGTGAGAGAAGCCCACGCCCCCATAAGTTTTGCCCTGGTATTTGATCCTTGCCCGCGATTGAGCGTCCATTGATATGATGTATGACTATTTATCATTATTTTTCCTCCAGCTCCGCTAATTTTACCACTTTGTTGCGCAGCTCCGTCAAACCATGTGATAACTTTTCCAATCGGGAGTATTACTTGAGAAATGCGCAAAGGAGGGACTTTAGCCTTTTTTCCATATGTATTAGTAGCTCCTAAAGCTTTGGTAACTACCTTTTGAATGGATGGGGATCCTGCATCAAAGATTGTTAAATTTCTTTCGTTCCAAATATACCAACTAATGAAAGTTGGTAGCGAAGGGTAAGAAGGGTTTAATTTTATCCAGTGATCATAGCAATTGGTCGCCGATGAAGCAGTCCAGCACCTTGATAACTTTAGAGTGTAAATAACCTTGTTCCAGACAGTAGAAGTAAAAGGACAATTCACAAATAAGTGCAAACCTGTTTCGCTTGAATTCTTGCATAAGATACACAAGCTAGGGCCCTCCCAGCCTTGTTTTTGGAGATCTTCCCATATAAGGATCTTGTTTTCTGCCACTAACCAGGTAAAAAACTTTATTTTTAATGGGCACTCCCATTTCCATAGCTTTTTTTGCCATCCCACTACTTTGGTCAACCATATATTTTCTGCGACCGCATTATACACATTTTTTTACCGATAGTTGACCTGTGTTGTCACCTTCTGTCCATAAAAGTGCATCCGAGCGATCCTAAAGTTTTATGCCAGAGTAAATCAATTTTTTTTTGAACTTTTCCCATTCAGCTACATCTTCTTCCTCGAGCTCCAGATTGGCGTCGTCTAGCTAGTTCAGGCAAATAGCTCCCCAAGCTAGATCACGCCTTGCTTGGTACATATAATATATTCTATTGTGATTCAATCTGTCTATGAGTTTTGGTGATAACAACGATTCATTACCCATTCCAAAAATGACATCTTGCCCAAGAACGATAGACTGCCCGGATCCTGAATTCCATGCTATCCACTGGAGTTCAAGCGGTAAAGAGTTTAAAAGGTTTTTCCAGGTCTGTGACCCACCAGAGGTTTGCACTGATGTTGATCTAAGCCATGTGTGAACATGTTCATGAGGAAGATACTTATCTTTAGTCACTCTATTCCAAATACCCGGTGTCATCAGTACTCTCCAAAGAGTGTTCGCTGCCAGAGCCCTGTAAAAGATATAAAGGTTTCTCATACCCCAACCACCAAAAGATTTAGGCTTCAAAATCAATTCCCATTTGCACAAGTGAAAACTGCTTCTCTGCTTGTTGCCTTACCAAAGAAAGGAAAAGACCAACTGCCTAAAATTATTTAAAACAGACTGAGGAGTGTGAGCTAAGGCCAACTAGTAAACTGGTAAACTTTCCAAGACCGCTTTTGCAAGAATAAACCTTCCTCCCAACGATAACAGTCTATTACACCAATGATTGATTCTGTGCTCGAATTTTTCTATGAACCAACTCTAATCCTCCGCTTTATAGCTTACTAATTTTATAAAGTACCCTAGGTAACTAAAACCCCTCGATAGATCTTTTGAATCTATGTTGTATAGAGATTTTAGCTCTTCTATAGCTGCATTCTGAATGCCTGTATACATGAAACTAGATTTTTGTAAATTAATACTCAAACCTGAAGCCTTGCAAAAGATATTAAGAATTTTGTGTATCTCAATCCATTCAGACATGTTTTCATTTGTCATGATGATCACATCATCCACAAATAGCAGGTGTAAAATCTTTATCAACCTAGAAACTTTAATCCCAGTCAAAGTGCCTTCCGCTTGGCCCGTCTTCAACATGATGCCGAGACCTTCCAACACAAGAATGAATAAGAAGGGCGACAGAGGACAGCCCTGGCGCAACCCACACCCTCTCTAGAAAAACTTTGTCGCTTTCCCATTAATCAAAACTGCAAAGACAACAGAGGAAATACAACCCATGATCTAGTTTGTAGTGACCACCCCGAAACCACAATGTAGGAGAATAAGACCCAGGAAGTCCCAATTGACACAGTCGTAAGCCTTCTTGAGATCCAGCTTCAAGATGATAGCTTGCAGGTATTTTTTCTTTATGCTATGGAGGCACTCTTGTGCTGTACCAATAGCGTCAAGGATATGTCTACCCTTGAGAAATCCTAGTTGTTCTTCTGAAAGGGCCCAAGAGAGAATGGGTTGAATCCTCCTTGCTATTATCTTTGATATAAGCTTATAACATAAGTTGCATAGAGCAATTAGACGGAAATCCACAAACTTTCTGGGATGATTAGCTTTAGGAATTAGAGCAATAAAGGTGGTATTTAGTTTATTTTTTACTTCTCCTCTGGTTCTCGACTCCTCCACTACATCCAACAAATCTTGGCCAACTAAATCAAAATAATGGAGGTAAAATTCGACTGTCCACTCGTCGGGTCCCAGGCTCTTGTCCTTTGTAAAGCCCTTTAATACATCTAGAATCTCCTCCTTTGTGCATGGTTTTTCAAGATCCGTAACCTCCTCCTCCTTTACCATATGAAGAAAGAGCCTAACAACATCGACCTGATCACCTAGGAAATTCATGCCCAAGGCTTGATAGAAGGATTTGAAATAATTCATAGCCATTTTTTTTCATGTCTTCCTTTTGCTGATAGGTCCTCCCCGCCTCATCCTCAATCTCCCACAAATGCTTTTTATTTCTACGATAACTAGCGAAGCTATGGAAAAACTTCGTGTTTTTGTCGCCACTAGAAATCCAAATTGCTCATCTTTTCAGTCTTCACCTCTCCTCTTCCTCTAGTAGCTTTTTGTTATGAGCTTCTTCTAGACATCTCACTTTGTTCTCATAATCATCAATCAACAAATCCCGCGTCTTCAAACATAGAAGATCATCTAAGTCTCTCTCAACACTGGCCATCTCTTCACTATCCCTGATCCGTTTTCCTTTTAACCAAATCTTTGAACGAGCTCTTAGAAAATTTAACTTACTAACCAGTCTGCACTGTGCACCCTCTAGGATCTGATGGGATGTGTCGTTCCAAACATCTCTCACCAATGTATCAAAAGAGGCCTCAAGTAACCATGCCAGGTTAAATTTGAAAGGGTAGGTGGCCCCAGATCTTTCTTCCCCCATCTGTAGGCAAATAGGTGCATGATATGAAAGGTATGGATATTCAACCCAATCACGGAGTCTATTAAAATAAGTGAGCATCCCTTCTGCCACGTAAAACCTATCTAGTCTTTTTGATATCCATTCTGATCCATACCTCCCATTCCTCCAAGTCAGCACCACCGCATCCGATGTCACATCCACCAAATGATTTTTTGAAAATAACTACTTAAAAAATACCGACAGAGAATCTGCTCGAGCATTCTCTCCCCAAATCTCCTCATAGCTAGTCGTTAAATTCAAATCACCCACCGGAATCAAGTCTTCAACAACTAAAATACCCACTTTGCCAAGTTTATCCCAGAACAGTTTATGATCATTGCAAGGACCATACGTATTCAGAAGAGCCACCTTTCTTCTTGTCTCTATACAAGTACCTGTCAAAAAAATCCCGCCAAGACTTAGGACCGGTGCTAGCTCGAAATAGGTAGGATCCCAAGTAACAAGGAGCCCACCCGACTTTCCTACCAATCTTACTGCACAGATCAACCACTTAGGCTAGAGAAAATACATGAAGTTCCTGGCTTTTATCGAGTCTACCAAAGTTTCTTGAAGAAAAACAATAGAAGGACGAACTTTCTCTAAAAGTATTCTCATGGAGGCAAGTTTTAGGGGTCTTCCCACCCCTCTTATGTTGAGGGATAGAAGGATCATGTCTTAGCCCGGGCAAGGGATTTTAATCCTCTAAGCGCCCCTAGATCAAATGCATATGACTGAGAATCTGAGCTCGAACCCACTATGCAGGCCTTTTTACGTGCACTTCGCGTTTTTATAGGAAACAATTTCAAACCTAAACCCTGTGACCAGGTTGGATTAGTCCTGGGAACCCTCCCCACCCCCGAAGAAGCAGGAGTATCTCCCTTAATGTTGAGAGGAAGAACAATATCCTTCCCTAAGTATGTAGGAAGAAGAATGGAGCCAAAAGGTTCTGTGGACGCCGGAATAAGGGTGGATAGCATTTGTTCCAGTGCATGGTCACTTATGGCTGACTCAACACAACCTGGGAGAAGAATGGATTCCTCCTCTTCCATAGAATCAGGTAGAACATGAGAGTTTGAAGCCAGGGGAGGTATAGGGTCCTTCAGGGTTACTAGCCTAGTAGGAGGAGTGGGTGATAACTGAGCAATATCCATAACCGGTTTCCCACCACCTAAAAACTGAGAACCCGAATCCTTGCAAACAAGATTTTCAATAGTATCTCTCTCCCAAGCAGATAGAGAATCATAAAGTAAGGGACATAAATTTTTTAACTTACCAACGTACGATGCATCCTCAGTGTTGAGACTGTCTTCTAACCTTAGGCGTAAAAAAGCTCCCAAGTCTGGGGAATCCCGCAGTGACGAATAGCTCTCAAACAATGTATCCTTCGATGGGTCCTCCTCTGAAAAAGTACTAGCGAACTGAGAACAATCTCTTCGTAGATGTCTCGTCCTTCGGCACAACAAGCATCGAAACGATAGGGCTAGGTAATCCAACCGCCGAGCAAAAAGGAAACCCCTCCATTCTATACCCTCCAATATGTCTTTAAACAACATATATCTTAGTTACTTGAAGGTGTATATGAGATTGGATGTATGCTAATCTATAGATATATGTTGTTTTTTATCTTGGTGTAATGTATAGAATATCATGTACTTTATTTTTTTATTTTTCATATATTGGTGGTGTTTTATGTTTCTTGATTTTATGTTTTTTTTTTCTCCTTATATGTTTGGTATATAAGTTGTTACTTGAAAGTGAATATGAGATTTTAATCGAGATGGATTTGTATTTATAATAAAATAGGTTTTGGATTTCATAATTTTTTTGGTTGTGTTTTTTTTTTGAATTTTTATAAAAATAATGATATGATTTATTGGTAAAATGTTTTAATCTTATATAAAAAAGTTGTAAAATTTAAGTTTTTTTTTTCAAATCAAAGTTGATATTTATACTAAATTAATGTATAGTTTAAAAATAATTCCTTACTTAATAAAAAGATTGATATTTATACTAAATTAATGTATAGTTTGGAAATAATTCTTTACTTAATAAAAAGATTGAACCATTTTCCATTCTCTAAATGATGATTATAAATAATTGCTTGAATTGAATTTTATTAATTATTTTGATTTTACTTAAATTAAATTAAATTGACTTTCATTAAATTATTCTGGTTTTGCTTAAATTGAGTTTCATTGAATTATTTTGATTAAACTCCTTTTTATATAAAACTTACGTACAAGTCTTACTTAAAAATATACAATTATTTGTAATTTTTTTCTATAAAATTTGTATTATAAAATATGTAAACTTTCTACAAGGCTCAAGCATCAGAAAATGATTATAAAAATGGTATAAAAGAAAAAGGAGGGATACTTATGTTAAATGAGAGATTAGGTGTTCTTTGTAAGTTGTTTTGTTCTTTGGACCTTTTGTAAAGAGAATTGGTATTGTTGTAATGAAATGTCTTGATTATTTTTCTCATATCTCTCTGTAATATTAGTATGTGTATGTTTTCTTTTGTTTTAAAGAATTTTTTCTTTTTGTTTTATTATGTGTGATATATATATTTTTTTTTGTTTGTTAATTTGTGTAGGACCTGCGATTAACCTGTGGCTTGAGAAATCGCGACTCAGGGGCATCTAAGTCGTCAAAATCACCCGGGGATCGCACCCGGCCTGAGCCACACCAACCCTTAACATGGTTGGATTTTTTGTCCCCGCAGGTTTCGAACCGGTGACTTTAACATCACGGAGTGGCTTAACAACACACTCCGTCACCGACTGTCCTACACCTCGGGGACTGTGTGATATATTATGTCATAGATTATAATTAATTGGATGCCTCTCTTAGCATTGCAAGGGGGATTTGCATATTTGTTTGTTTCAAGGTTTTAAGTTCACAAAAGATATATTTGAGAGTGAGTTTATGGGCATTTGCAAGACAATGATTGATTTAACATGTGATGAATTAATATTGAAAATGGGAGTTTGGATCATTGCTACAACATTAAGATTAATAAATTATAATGTAAATTTAATATACTAGAGTATTGTGAAATATCAAACTATTAAATTGATTTTTAGTAACATGTAAGTTGGGATTGTTATTATGTTTTAGGAATGTGAACTATTTTTTTCGAGTAAAGAGGTATTAAAATTGTAGAAAATGAAGGTAGGTGAATTGTAATGGAAAAGAGATTGTGATTCTTAAATTACCATGGATATTCCACTGGAACCTCACAATAAATCTTAGTAAGCATTATTTCATAGTAAAGCTTTAGTTAACCACCATACCTATCTTATTAATGGGTCCATAGGCCCTTATTACATTCCCAAGGAGAATCCCACATCTAAGTTGGAAGAAGCTATCGCATATCCCATATCCAAATCCATTTGGGTCTTATTTCTTTACAATCCTAATATTTAGTAGATAAAGTGAAATACATGGATCCTATGACTTTTAAAAACACAATAAGACATTGCCCAKGTTTTTTTTCAATCTCAAATGATTAGCCAATCTACTTTTTTTCGTGATTCTTTATTGGCTTGACAAAACTTGGRTTATATATTTGTATCTCTTCTTCCCTAATCTTTGTCCAACTCCTCCTCTAATCATTTCTTAATGTATTTACTTCCTTATTTCTTTAAACGATTTCACKAACTACAATGTAGAGGTTGGATGCAATACACTGTGACAAGAGAATAGCAAGGGCAGAAGCGCTAAACATAGTTCCAGTGACCATGAATATATCTAAGACAATATCTGTAGTGACGCCCAATTTAAAGAACAAGCTCAATAACATTGTTATGAGTGTGCCCACTCCCACAATTTCAATGCTGGATTTCCTTGAATTTATGAAAATCAATTCTCCTAAACACATTGAGAAAAAATCAAAATAAAAAAAAAATTACAAAACATGATCTCTAAGATGTGTTTTCTTTTTATATAAGTATAAAATACTCCACACCATAATGAATTCATCCATACCATTTTATATAATATACCACACAAACACAACAATTCTCCGTGCCACAAACCAATTTATCCATAACCTTAAGCTCAACTTACCATAATTCTAACTCGCATTGTGCAAGTTACCCATTGTATTGACTTGACTAGAGAAAAGCCCCAATGTTTATTTCCACAACCCTTTGTGTGGAAAGGTCTTCAACATTTGTCACATGATTGAAATTTGAAAACCATCTATCTTTGAATTTACACGCTTCAAACTATGATAGTTATGCTTTAATTTGAAAACCATCTATGTGTGAATTTACACTCACTCATCACGTTAGGATAGTTATGCTTTGTCTTTACAAAATTATTTTCAAATTCCTTCCATTTCATTATTGTACTATAAAATTGATTTATAATAAAAGTAATTATTTTCAAATTCCTTCTATCTCATTATTGTACTATAAAATTGATTTATAATAAAAGTGTAAAAAATATTATTTTCAAAAATTATATTTTGATAGTTTAAACATTCAATTTTTTGAATTTTTTTTATCATTAAGCAAAACAGATTTTGGTGAAATCATTATTTTTTGTTGTTTAAATTGTATTTTTAAATGTATAAATTGATTCAGCATCCTAAAAAATCATTGAAATACTCTAATTATTTAAACTCAATCACTTACATATAAGGTTCCAACAATTTTTAACTAAATTTTAATAAAAAATAATGAAAAATATACTCATAAAAACTCCAAAAAATAAAACGTTTAAACTACGCTAATTTCTCATATTTCCACATATCAAAATTCTAAATTCCTCAGATTTCCACATATAAAAATTCTTAAAAACATAATTACTTGACAGTAATTTACAACTCTACCGTCTTTACTTGAGAGTAATTAAGAACTTTTCTCTAATTTTTCGGAAGCATTTTGAATAAATCCGAAATCCACGCACATGAACGTCATGAACAACGTCAGCTAACGCAGAAATAAGTGCAAGAAAAGCTAGTTTCAATGGCGGTGAGTCTTCTTAAAAGGCACGCCTGTCAGTAGAACAGAGAAGCAGAGATCGACAGTACCAATATCAATGCAAGGCCTTGCACTGTGTGAAGGCAGTAAAGACTGTACAACCTGGCCCACTCACATGAATGATATGATTACGTTTTTTGGGAGTCAACAGGTCACATGAACACTGCTGCACCAGTACTTATATTACCATACTTCAAATTCAAAAGATATCGTGATTGAATGAATGAAGGGAATATTTTTGAAATGGATGGGCCGCGGCCCGGCCCGGCCCGGCCCGGCCGACACACGGAAGGAGGGAGACCGGAGGAGTCCGCCTCAATGAAATGATAATATGCTTTCATTTTCTCTTTAATGCCAGCATTATAATTTACATGATGACTTTTTCAATTTGTTTTGACAACATTATAATTTTGTATCGATGACTTTAACGGTCACTGAAACCAACTATGTGCATCTGGTCTTATGTAATGCTCACGTTAGCATATGTTAATTTTTAAATTATTAATATTAAAATAATAATGATTAAGTTGATGAGAAGATTATAATAAATTGAATTAAATATTTTAAAAAATATTAAATTTATATTTAAATAAAAATAATAATGAAATTTACAATTTAATTTTTATTTAATTTTATATATTATTATGTTTTAAAGAGATCAATCTACTATAATATAACAATATATCCTAATGATCATCTTTATAGTTATATTTCTTCACTAATAGTTTGGCCAGTAAGAAAGTACATAGTAAAGTTATATATATAGATATATTCCCTTAAAAATTTTAATATAATATATTATATATTATTATATATATTTTTAAAATTTATAAATATATAAATTTCAAACAAAATAAAAATAATCGAAATTTACAATTTAATGTTTTTTAATATATCTTGATGTTTAAAAGAGATCAATCTATGATAATACATCCTAATGATTATCTCTATAATTATATTTCTTCACTACTACTTTGGCCAGTAAGAAAGTACATAGTAAAGTTCAGTAATACTTTGCTCAGTAAAAAAGTACATAATAAATTTTTACGAGGGTATATGAGTAATGAAAGCGCACTTTATTGTGATGGAAAATTTGAATAATTGGATAAAACTAAGTATATTTTGAATATATGATAAAATTTAATGATGGGTGGTTATATATAAAATTTTAGTTTTATTTATTTATTATTAATATTTTTTATAAAATTAATAAAATTATTGAATGTTAAAATATTGAAACAATTAATATGTATGATTTATTTTCATGGGATAATTTAAACACTAAATAAAAAAAGATTTTTTAAAATAAAAAAAAGTTTTAAATTGATAAATAAAAGTAGATATGTGTTTTGAAGGTTCTAAATTATTTATGATATTTTATTGTTAAGTTTTTGAATGTAAAAGTATGTGTGTTAGGTCTTAAATTTCTTACTGAAATGAGTGTTAAAAATGATAGGGTTGCAAACTATTTTATTACTTTATTTTTTTGTTGGAGGTGTTGAAGATGATCATATCATTTTTTGCAAAAGTAGAAATAATAGATCTAAACAAAGAGCAATGGTGTTTACAAACATCATTATGACATTACACAATACAAGAACATTATTTATATTCTCATTATTAGATCGATTTATAGATCATTTATTTTATAGACTTGAGTGCATAACCAATCTCCTTAAAACAAGGTTGATATATTCAACTTTGATCACTCAAGGTGCCCCCAAATGATTAGGTAGATCTACATTTACTGTCCCTATTTGGTCCTATCTCGATAGTCTTAAATTGCAAATATTTATGCACACATGTTAAAGGGCCTACAATGGATTAATGTGCTTATGGCATGCTATCCAACGTTGTGCCAATTAGAGCGCCAAAATAGATCACAAAGCTTTCTCTAGCTCAAGTTGGGTTTACACATTCCAACACTCCCTCTTATACACAACTTGGAGGATTCAAGAGGTGACATTATCTCAACACCCCCTTGTAATGACAACTTCTTGAAGCCCAAGCAAAGATGAAAGTTTAAGAAACTTTTATTATGTTAACGACTTAGTAAAAATATTAACAATATGATCTTCTATGCTACAATAAACATAAGACATCACATTCTCCTATAATATCTCCATGAGATATTTCACATGAAGC
>JASDQU010710827.1:11583-27661 GCA_032191745.1 Picea mariana
TCCCACCGGAGAGGTGTGCAATTTGAAAAGTACCTTTTCTTTGATTTGGGAGTTGTTACATAAATATAAGTGATCTTTGTAACATATTGAATTATTTTTCCATGTAAATGTATCAGATGCACTAGAATCCTGCTGCAATATTTGAATGAGAGTCCACACTTCTTCATCATTATTCTATTCATCCCTTGCTTATGTTATCCAATCAGGTTGGATGATAGAGATAGAACAGAGAAATGCCTCAACATCTTCATGCTTTCTTGAGAGTGCATATTCCACAACATTTTTCTTCCCTTTTTTGTAGATGATTTCAAAGTCATAATCCAACATCTTGGTCACCCATTTTTGTTGCTCTTCTGAAGATAGTATTTGTTCCAAGAAGTATTTAAGACCATCATGATCTGTTTTGACCTTGAAGTGCCTACCTATTAGGTAAGGGCATCATTTCTTCAATGCATGTAGTATTTCCATCATTTCCTTCTCATAAATGGGTTTGTGTAAGTCCTTTCCCTTGAGTGGACAACTTTCAAAAGAAAGGGGCCTTCCTTCTTGCATTAGAATAACACCAATGCTTTTTCTCGAGGCATCACATTCCACAATAAAAAATTTTGTGAAGTCCGGTGTGGTCAAGACATGAGATTTTCACATTACCTCTTTAAGTTGTTCAAAATCTTGAGTTGCCTCTAGATTCCATGAAAATGCATCTTTCTTAGTTAATGCAGTTAAAGATGTTGCTATTCTTCCATAGTTCCAAACAAACTTGTGGTAGTAACCTATCAAACCCAAAAATCCTCTAAGATTATTCAATGTTTTGGGAATCGGCTAGTCCATCATTGCTTTAATCTTGTAAGGGTCTACCTTGACACCTTCATGAGATACAATATGACCCAAATACTCTAACTCCTTCACTCCAAAGAAACATTTAAGTGGTTTGGCATATAGTTGTTTCTCCTTTAGTAGTTATAGCATCCGATCAACATGTCGAACATGATCTTCCCAAGACTTGTTATAGATTTGTATATCATCAAAAAATACTAACACTATTTTTTTAAGGAAGGGATTGAAAATAGAATTCATCAACCCTTGGAATGTGGAAGGTGCATTCACAAGGCCAAAAAGAATGACCAAAAATTCATAATGGCCTTCATGAGTTTTGAATGTTGTTTTTGGGATATCTTCTTCCTTCATTCTAATCTGATAGTACCCTGAACAAAGATCCAACTTTGTGAATTAGATTGCTCCATGTAGTTCATCTAACAATTCATCAATGATGGGAATGGGAAAATTATCTTTAATGGTGATCTTGTTGAGCTCTCTATAATCTGGACACATACACCATGAACGCTCTTTCTTGAGTACCATTACCACTGGTGCAAAGTAAGAACTTTGGCTAGGTCTAATAATGCCAGTCTCTAACATTTCTTCAACCATACACTCAAATTCACTCTTTTGGGAATAAGGGTATCTATAAGGGATGATGTTAGGAGGAACACTCCCAGGAATTAAGTGAATAACATGATCATGATCGTGAGTGAGTGAAAGACCTCTAGGAATATCTTCAAATACCTAGGAATTCTTATCAATGATCCCTTGGAGACCTAGGGGAATAGATGGCTTAGATGTTTGAACATCTAGTGAGCATAGTTATATAATTACACCTTGATGCCGCTTTTTCAATAATTTTGTAATGCCATTTGAGCTTACCACCTTATTGGGTTTCCTTGTGATACCCCTTAACTGAAATTCATTTCCTTCCAATGAAAATTTCATGGAAAGTTCTAGAAAATTAAACTCCATTGTTCCCAATTATTGTAACCATTGGACCTCTAGTATGACATCAACACCATCCATGGGTATTGCAATCATTGTACTATTCATTACATATTCCCCCATAGTAAGATTGATCTTATGGAATTTTACTCAGCAATTTATAGTTCCTCCATTTGCAATAATTACTTGAAACTATGGCGCTGGATATATAAAGCAATTGAGAGCTTTGGCCAATTTACAGTGAATGAAATTATGAGTACTACTAGAATCAATTAGCACTATTAACTTTTTCTTTTTGATATATCCTTCAATCTTGAGGGTTTGAGGAGTGTTAATTCCAGCCAATACATGACATGATTGTTAGGATATTTAGACACTTAGGAGTTAGTTAAGATCTACTTGTTCTAATGTGTCATTAGGTAAAAGTGTGTTTCTTAGTGTGTTTCTTTATTATGCATTAGTATGCATTTGTAATTAGGAAATCCAATGGTCACGATATGTTCCTGACATTGAGTGATCCAACAATTCATATTCTCCTCGATCTTAACGACCATTGATTCGTGGCTTGACACCCGATTGGTCCATGATCTCTATTTAAAGAGAATGGAGGGTCATTTTCCGATGATCGATTGTGAGAAAATATCTTGTAAAATCACTCTATAATCTTTTTCTTTTGCATTAATAAACTACTCCAAGTGTTCGCATTGGCTAGGGCCATGGATATTTCCTCGTAGCGGTTTTACCATGTCAAAACATCGGTGTGTTGATATTTGATCTAGTTGTGTGAGTGTTTATTGAAGGTGTTTGTCCTCTGTTGGAATACCTATGTTGTCAAACATTGTATCCGATCCTGTTTGAAGACCCACTCCTATTGTAAATCAAAATCGTGAAGATGAGTTGCCTCATCTTTGTTTTTGTCATTTCTGTACATTTATGGGCTGACAGGACTGTTCCATTGCGTCTGGAGCACTCGTTTCATTTAGTAATGCTTTCATTTAGTAACGTTTTTTGTTTCACTCGAAAAGGTTTTCGTTTTCCCAAGATACGACCATTTCAACTAGATTCAGAGGTATAAAGCCTAAATACACCCTTTTTAAAAAAATTTCAGAGTATTATTTCTGTTTTATATTGTTTGTTTACAGGTTGCTACTCTTTTAGATCTTCATATGCTCTTTTCCCCGCGCCCTATGCGATCTCGGAAAATCAGAAACATATAGGAAAATGTGCATTTTTCGGGTAAGCTAGCCGAGATCTAACCCTTGTTGTCATCGAGAAGCGAACTTGTTTTCTTGGGTGAAAACAGTTTTTTTTTAGCACGTTCTACAAGGTCGTCTTCAACAACAACAACGACAAAAATCCTCTTGCTAAACACTACAATATGATTTTCTATCTCATTAGGTTAAAATTTTCTTTATTGAATAAGAGGTCTTGAGTTCAATTCTCTCTTTTTGTTACTTTTTTTTAAAAGGTTTATGCTCCATTGTAAAGTGTATTTCACTTCAAGTATAAAAGTGAATCACTATAAGTAGCTTTAATATTTTAGAGTTATTTATTTTTCATGCAGTTCTTTTTTTTTATAAAGTGATTTCATTGTAAAAGTAAACCCCACTTCTTTTTATAAAAGTGGGTCACTTCATAAAGCAACTTACACCATCATGTGGTCCTTTGGTGGACCGTTTATGCCTTTTTTTTAAAAGGGCATAAATTTCACATCCGAAATCTGTTTTCAGTGCCGTTTTTTTTTTTAAACCGCCTAATTTTTAGAGAACTTCCATCAAGATCATCATTTTTAGTTTTAAATCCATATTATCTACATATTTAATATGGTTTCTTCAAGTAATCGTTTGCTTACCAACATCAACTACTTCCAATGGAAATCCCATATGGAGGATTTTTTAAGAAGTAAAGGCTTGTGCCGGATTACCTTTGGAAAGGAAACATAACCTATCAATGTTGATAACAAAGTCAAATGGGCTAATAGGAATGATGAAGCACATGGACTAATCGGAATGTCCATATCTCATGATTTAAGGTTCCAACTTAAACAAATTGATAAACTTGATGAATCTTGGGAAAAGATTGAATCTGTGTTTGGTAAACACAATATTATTCGAGCACAACGGTTAGAAAATCAAGTACTGACTTTAAGTCCAAGTGATTTTTCTTGCATTGAATACTATCTATCTAAGTTTGAAACACTCGGAATTTTATGTGAAGAATGTAAGATAAAGATGGATGAAGAGTGTTTCATCTACTTATTATTTCTAAGATAGGTAGTGCATATTCGGTGTTTGTATCTACCTTTTATGCCATGAAAGAGGCTCTAGGGAATACTTATCAAAAACCCACTCTTGAGTCCTTTTGTGATGCTTTGATTAGAGAGCAAGATAAACTTGTACAACTTTGAGTGATCAACACTGCAGGTACCTCCAACAAAGCCCTAGTCATCCATCAAAAAGACAAACCCAAGAATCCCAAGAAGCAACATCCACGCCACAACAACAAGCAACATAAGGGTCCCAAACCCACTAAGACAGCTTCTGCTCCTAATGGTGACAAAGGAGAAAAATATAAAAATAAGAAGACTGACAAACATTGTAGCTTTTGTGATAAAGATGGTCATGATGAGATCAAATGTTTCAAGAAGATGGAAGCTTTAGAAGCAGCGATGAAGAAGCACAACATCAATATTGATTCTACTTCTTCTTCTTCTTCTTCTCACGGGAATACATTTTATGCTTCTAGTTTCTCCTTCAATGCAACTTATACTTCTTCTTCTTGTGAGTAGTTTATTGATTCTGGAGCATCTTATTATATGGCTAAGGATAAAGACATATTTTCTACTCTAAATGAATGTAACACCAAGAAAATATTTTTTGGTGATGATATATCTCTTAGTGTTGTGGGATCTGGAACAGTTCAAGTAGAAAATGGTCATTTCAATGATGTATTATGTGTTCCAAGTCTTTCTTGTAACCTTCTATCAGTATATCAAATCACTCATTCAGGTGAAAGTAAAACCATCGATTTTTCACCTCACCACATTGTAATCAAGGATCTAAAATATCATAAGCATGTTCTTGAAACTGGAATTGTTGATGATATTACCATTTTGTACAAGTTTGATAACTTTGGGTCATCATATTTTTCATTAGTTTTTGTTTCTCATAGTGATGAATTGAGCAAACTTTGGCATGAGCGGTTTGGTCATCTAAACGATTGCTCATTTCAACAACTATGTAATCAACAGATGGTGATTGGTCTTCCTCCTGTTTCATGCAAAGATGGTGTTTGTTCCTGTTGTGTTCTTGGAAAACATCATTGGGATAGTTTTGACAAACGTGCCTCTTGGCATGCCTTGGGCCCTTTGCAACTTGTTCATGGTGATTTGTGTGGTCCCCTTTTTTCTCCTTATTTTTTGGGTGCAAGTATTTCTTAACTTTCATTGATGTCTTTTCCATATGTACTTGGGATTACTTCTTAAAATTTAAAAGAAAGTTTTTTGACAAGTTTTTGGCCTACAAGGCCCTTGTAGAAAAGCAATATGGACATCAAATTCAAAGGTTAAGAACATATAATGGAGGCAAATATGTGAACAATAATTTTACAAGTTACTGCACTACACACGACATCCAAATGAAACTGATCCAAATTTTATGAGCAGAACTAAATGAATACGGATTATTAAAATATGCTTAACATAGATTAACATAGATATAGTAAAATTGGTTTTCTATTCAATAAGGAAATAAACTAAAACTGTAAAATGCAGCGGAAAACAAGCTTGTTGGAATGGTGACGGCTTATCTCTAAGAAGAGATGTGACGGTTGCGCTCATTCGTAAGAACATTATTACAATGAGGCTCTGAAGGCCTTTTTACAATAAATAGGAATTTCAAAAGCCCTAGACATCCAAAAACCTAACCCTAGGAGATGAAGTGCCAAAAGTCATGTGGGCCCCGTTTGGGTAAGTTAGTACATCAACTTCTTGGGGACGTAACATTTTGCATACGATCTCTATTTTAGGCGCACGATATCCCATTGGAAAGGTCTATCCGAGGACTACAAATTTTTTTTCTATTTATCAAGGGGAATTTATGAGTATGTTGTGCCCTAAAAACGTTGTTTAGGGCCTCAAAACGGCCCCGCAAGTCAGGGACCCAAAAACTAGGAAAAAATAACTGCCAAAGTGAACTAGTTGGAATAGGTGGGAGGCCATTGACATCCATCTGGATCAGAAACACATTGTTCCATATACACCACAACAAAATGGTGTTGTAGAGAGAAAGAACCGCACATTAAAAGAGACGGTTAATTCTATGATCTAATCTAAGGGATTAAGTCTAAAGTATTGGGTGAAAACCATCAACTGTGCAAACTAGTAAATCGTACTCCCACAAAGGCTCTTAAAAATATAACATTAGAAGAATCTTGGATTAAAATTAAACCAGGTGTAAGTCACTTCTGTGTATTTGGCAGTACAACATGGGCTCACATTCCTGATGAGAAAAGGAAAGCATTGCAACCTAAAATTGAGAAGTATATATTTGTTGGTTATTCTGAAGATGTCAAAGGTTATACACTTCTTCAACCACATTGTAATGAAATTATTATTAGAATAGATGTTACATTCGACGTTTGTTCCTTCTTTGGCATGCGAGCCTAATTCGACGTTTATGCCTTCTTCGGCCTGCGAGCCATCTTCAATGTTTGTGCCTTCTTTTGTTCCTATTCTAGTTTCTTCTTCAAATTATGATAGTGGGGATGAAAATCCAACTCTGCCTAATCACCTTACTCCAGATGAGTCCTTTGAACCTGAGACAGCACCAACTCTAGCTCCACTGCTTCCTAGATGGGTTCATTCAACATGAGAAGTAGCCTGTGATCTTGTCGATGATCCTTTATATCAACGTCGAACACGTTCACAGTTCTAGCGATCCTCTTCTCTTTTGGCTCAAGTTTCAGAGACTCATGATCCAAATACATTTGCAGAAGCTTCAGGTCATCCAGATTGGGATACAACAATGAATGAAGAGTATTGTTCTTTAATGGAAAAAGATACTTGGGATCTTGTACCTCTTCCAAAATGAAGAAAACTTGTCAGTTGTAAATGGGTCTACATAACTAAGTATGTATCATATGGAAGTGTTGAAAGACACAAGGCTCGGTTAGTTTCCAAAGGATTTTACCAATTTGAAGGAATTGACTATAATTAAACATTTGCCCCTGTAGCCAAAATGAATTACATCTGCCTTATTCTTGCCCTTGCTACCTCACATAAATGGGAGGTCCAACAGATGGATGCTAAATCTTTCTTCTTGCATGGATATTTGAAAGAAGAAATCTACATGGAACAACCTCCTGGTTATGTCCAGAATGACTCTAGCCTTGTTTTTCTCCTTAAGAAATCTCCCCGAGCTTGGTATGCCAAAATGGACAACTTTCTTATTGCCACTGGATTCTCTAGATTCCATTCTGATCCATATTTTATGAGCAGAACGAAATGAATACAAATTATTAATAGATGCTTAACACAGAATAACAGAGATACAATAAAACTGGTTTTCTATTCAATAAATAAATAAGTAGAAACTGTAAAATGTAGCAGAAAACAAGATTGTTGGAATGGTGGCGTCTTATCTCTCAGAAGAGATGTGACAGTTTCTCTCATTCGTAAGAAGATGATTACCATGAGGCTTTGAATGCCTTTTTACAATAAACAGGAATGTAAAAAACCCTAGACATCCAAAAACCTAACCCTAGACATCAACTTCCCAAGGTCGTAACTTTTGCATACGATCTCCGTTTTAGGTGCACAATAGCCCGTTGGAAAGGTCTATCCGAGGAATACACATTTTGTTGCTATATAAGTCATTTTCAACTATGGTGAGCCCTAAAAACGTTGTTTAGGGTCTCAAAACATCCCCGCAAGTCAGGGACCCAAAAACTAGGAAAACAAAACTGTCAAACTGGAAAACTGCCAAAATGAACTAATTGGAATAGGTGGGAGGCCACCGACATCCATATGGATCAATCTTACCCCCTTAGGAAGCAATGGTCTCCATTTCATTGAGTTCCCCCATCAGATGAGGAAATTTCAGTTGAATTTGGCCCCAGGTGAAACACTTGCCTTGGTGCAAGAGCTTCCCTGCTTTGACAACTCGATAAAGTTGGATCCTTTGTTGTTGGGTTTCCTTGATCTGTGTGTCCACAATATGATCACCAGATTCTTGTTGCATGCAGTCAAGGTTGAGCTATGTTGGTGCCAAGTGCTCTGCTATCTCTGAGGTGTCCAATAATCGTGGGAAATATGGCCGAAGGAGAGCCACGTTGAAGACTGGGTATAGGCCAAGGAAAGGGAGAATGTTGAGCACAAAATCATTATCACCCAGAGTCTTGGTGATGGTGTATGTGATATAGGTGCATATTGGTGTCCACCCACCTATTCCAACTGGCTCCTCATATCTGTTTTTTTTCAACACGTCTTTCTTTACTACTTTATAATTGTGAGTTATACACTTCTGGGGATGTTTGAAGCCTCACACATTCTCTAGGTGGATACGGGTGGCATCTCGCCTAATCCAACTGGCTTATTTTGTATGTTTTCATGTCAACTCATCTTGTTGTACTTGAAGGTTTGTCTTGGGGCCCTAAACATTGTTTTTTTAGCTCACCACAATCAGACTGTAGACGGAGTCAGAGTCTGATGACAGAATGTGTATTTCTATGAAATACCTTTCCAACTGCTTTCACACACCTAAAACAGAGGTCGTATGCAAAATTTACGACCCTAGGAAGTTGAGGTACCAAATTACACCAACTTACCCATAGGGCCCACATGAATTTTGGCATTTCACCTTCTAGGGTTAGGTTTTTGGATGTCTAGGGTTTTGGAATTCATGAGTAATATGAAAATGGCCTATGTAGCCTCATTGTAATTGATTCTTCTCAGACGGATGTGTGTAGAAGCCACATCTATTCTCAGAGATAGCTACCACCATTCAAGCAAGTTTTAGTTCTGCAGTTTTATAGTTTCATCCTATTCATTATTTAATAGAAGATATTGTTCACTGGATATTTGTGTTATTCTTCCTATCTCTATGTTTATTGTATTCAGTCTGTTAATTAGTTTATTCTGCTCCTAAATATGGATCAGTGGTATCAGGGCAGTCTGCTCTTCATTTATTTTTCTTTGTGCATGTCCCCGACAAGGTTTGAGTACAAGAAGTTAGGACTCGAATGAATCGATCTGTTACCAGATCGCTCGTGTCGATCCCAACAACAACCAATGGGAGACAAGAAGAAAGATGATGTATTAGGAGATCATATTAAAATGTTGCTCAAGGAAGCCCTTGTGCGACAAAGGAACAAAATTATTGACAACTTCGTGCAGATCCTTCGACGGTTGCCCATGGGAGAAGCATCTTCATCAAATGACCATGCAACCCCCTTCAAGGTACAGGTAAATGTTGATATTCCATTATTTGAAGGAGTGATAGATGCGGATGTTGTAGATAAATGGTTGAATATGCTAGAAGGATATTTTTTGGCCCACAATTTTTTCGACAGGGAAAAGATCACTTTTTCACTCCTCAAGGTCGTTCCCCATGTTAAATAATGGTGGGACACTTATTCTGAGAAAAGGTTTGTGGAGGAATCTGCAATTTTTGTGGTGGCCCCTACATGGAATTACTTTCGGGACGCCATTAAAGAACAGTGCTACCCTGTTGGAAGCTACGAGGACCAGTACACCAGATGGACCACCCTATGTCAAGAAAGGGACTAGACAGTACCAGACTTCACCAACATTTTCCATACCCTACGCACCAAATTGGGTATGAAATATTTTGAGTGTCGTCTTGTGCTCAAACACCGCGATTGTTTGCATAGATACATTCAAAAATAAATGGATTTCCTAGACATCACCTCATTGGGCACGACTTATAGATACACTATCAAGATCGAGCAGAAATGGTGAGAGTTTGGATCTTCAAACCCCTCACAGTTGAAGCACGGCAAAGGAAACCCCAACTATGGGACCAAGTTGATATGGCCTCCCTTACGACAATTCGTCCAAGCCGCAACAATAAAAGGGAAACGAGAAAACAAAGAAGGACACGAGAAAATGGTGTGAGTACCATAAAATTCCTTAGCACAACACTCACAAATGTCACTCCAAGTAGTCTCTCATGGTCGAGCTGAAGGATTTTGAGTTAGAGGTTGATTCTGATTCTGAGTCAAATCCTGAAGGAGGGAAGCAGATTATTGATGTTGAACCCAATTCCACGGTCTCTACCACCAAAGTCCGACCAAGTGAACCAGAAGAACCAGAGGAAGGGGAACGCCTCTTTCACTCGCAGATGTGGGTCAAGGGGGCTCCGATTCATTTCATTGTCGATAATGGTAGTCCAAAAAACTTGGCTTCAGCAGAGGTCATCAAGAGAATGAACTTGCCAATGACACCACACCTGCATCCCTACACCATCGGATAGCTTCGTCAAGGAAGAGATCTCTGTGTCAGCCAACAGTGTCGTCTTCCCTACAACATCAAGCCTTTCAAAGATGAGGTACTGTGTGATATCGCTCCCCTTGAATTTTGTGATGTTCTTTTAGGTCAACCATTTTTGTGGAAGCGTCATGTTGTGTATGAGTCTAGACCTAGTAGTGTTATTATTACGTTGGGTAGACAATTGTACAGGATCCTAGAGCTGGCACTGCCTACTGTTATTTCTTTAATATCTACTAAGCAATGCAGTAAGGTCATTTCACAGATCGAGAATTTCGTCTTCTTTGTGATCCATGCTCACAGTAAGCAGAAGGTCTCTGCCACATCTTTGGCCTCTACACAATGCCTCTCTTTGCAGAAGAAGAAAGTGGACAGTATCATGGAAGAATAAAGAGACATATTTTTCTCACCTACAGGGGTATTGACACACTACCAAGTCAGGCATCCCATTGATCTGACCCCTGACGCACCTCTCCCTAATGCACAAGTCTATCGACACTCGTTGATTGAGAATGAGGAAATCAGTCGTCAGATCCAAGAGCTTCTTCAAAAGGGGCACATCATACCCAACTCCTCCCCTTGCGGAAGCCCCATTGTACTGGTGCAGAAGAAGGATGGGACCTGGCGAATCTGCATTGATTACAGAGCCTTAAACAAAATCACAGCCAGGAACCGCTACCCCATTCCTAGGATTGATGACCTTCTTGACCAACTCAAGGGGGAAAATATACTTATCAAGATTGACGTGAAGTCTGGCTACCACCAAGTTCCCATCGAACCAACTGATGTCTGGAAGAAAACTTTCAAGTCTAAAGAAGGTCTCTACGAATGGCTAGTCATGCCCTTTGGCTTAACAAATGCATCGGCCACTTTCATGAGGTTAATGGACGATTTATTAAGAACCTTCACCAACTCCTTTGTGGTGGTATATTTGGATGACATCCACATATTCAGCAGAATGTGGGAGGAGCACATGTGACACATTCAACAGGTTTTGAGCACTCTGCGGCAGCACAAGCTTTATGCCAACTTGGAAAAGTGTTCTTTTGGCATGAACAGGGTCCAATACCCAGGCTACATTGTTGATGAGCACGGGGTACATGTTGATCTAGCTAAGATCCAAGTCATATGTGACTGGTTAGCCCCAACCACACTGACTGAGCTTCATAGCTTCTTGAGACTAGAGAATTTTTACCGACGGTTCGTGTTGGAATTCTCCCATATTGCATGGACCCTCATCTAGGTGACCAAGGGCAGTGGTAGAGCCAATTTCATGTGGGAGAAGGAGTACCAACGATCATTTGAAGATCTGAAACATCGTTTGTGCTTAGCTCCAGTACTCTCCTTGCCTGATCTGCAACAACCATTCTAGATTGAGACTGATGCATCTGACTATGCTATTGGTGCAGTCCTCACTTAGCACAGGAATCCAGTGGCATACCATAGTGAGAAACTCTTTGATACTTTCCRAAAATACCCCACCTATGACAAGGAAATTTATTCCATTGTACAAGCCTGTCGTCAATGGAAACATTACATTCTGGGGACAGAGACAATCATACACACAGATCACAATCCTATGCAGTTCATATAGAAACAGGAGAAATTACAATATGACCGCCATCAGAAGTGGTCCACCTACCCGGAGAAGTACCATCTCAACATCAAGTATAATACATGTATATCCAATCATGTCGCTGACTACCTCAGTCGGCCTATTGTGGCTTCACTCACCATTGTGCTCCATTCCTGTGGACATGAAACATCAAAATGGTGCCAACGTTACCAGCAAGATCCAGACTTCGCCACCACATATCATCTCTTGGGTACAGGCGCCACTGTCACTGATTTTCACATTCAGGACAGACTCTTATGCCACCTAGGCCATCTCTATGTTCCTAAAAGTGAGCATGCAAAGCTGATTTGGTAAGCCCACTACAGTCGGGTGGCAGGACATTTTGGCATAGAGAAAATTGTGGTCATTCTTCATAAACATTTTATTGGCCAAAATTTCGATAGGACGTCAGCAAGTATATCAGATCTTGCACTACCTATGCCATTGCCAATCCAACCATCAAGAAGCAAGGCTTATAGACCCCTCTTCCTATTCTCGAGAAGTCGTGGGAATATATCTCTATGGATTACATGTATGGATTGTCGTCCACCAAGCACGTAAATGACTACGTGTTTGTGGTTGTTGATCAGTTTTTGAAGATGGCCATCCTCACAGGCTATAAGAATAATGTCATAGTGGCAGAGACTGCCAAGCTCTTCTTCGAATGAGTTTGGTTTCACTTTAGGATACCATAGAACATCATATCCGACCGAGACAACAGGTTCCTCATCACCTTTTGGTCGAGCCTCTTGTCTCTGTTGGACACCAAGCTCACAAAATCCACTTCTTTCCACCCCCAAACCGATGGCCAAAACGAGGTCATCAATCGAATGATTGTGCACATCCTATGCATGTACAATTCTAAGCATCCCCATACATGGGATGAGAGTCTCCCATATGTCCAACACAGCTACAACATGTCTCTCCATAGTTCCAGTGGMCATAGACCATTTCAGGTGGGTCTGGGATTCCAACCCTTGGGACCCACTGATGTTGCACTTCCTCTTTCCACTGCACAAACAGACTCTTCCCCTTATTAGTATGCGATCGACAAATCCACCAAGTTCATTGAGCAAATTCAGCACATCCGCCAACATGTCCTGGATATTTTGTAGAAATCCAATGCTAAGTACAAGCAGCGCCATGATAAACACAGGGTACCACACCAGTTTCAGGTTGGAGACAAATTCTGGTTACATTTGCAGAAGGAGTGTCACACTGGGCCCCATCGAAAGCTTCAACCATTTCTTTATGGGCCTTAAACTATCACGAAGGCTGTGGGTAGAAATGATTTTGAGCTTAACACTCCACCCTTCCTTGGTCTACATCCATTATTCAATGTGGACTTCCTTTGACCATATTTTTGACCATTATTGGACACCTATTATATCGTCGAACAACTAAAACCATCAGAGCTCAACCTTGATGGCATGGAACAAGCATCCACCGATCAGATTGTGGACACGCTTGTAAAGGGCACTCGCTAGTAGTGGATCTAGCCCTATCGGTTTGTCAAGGAAGGGAAACTCCTCCACCAAGGCAAGTGGATCACCCAGGGCCAAATCGAGTAGACATTTCCTCACCTGATGGGGGAACTCGACGTAATGGAGACCATTGCTTCCTAAGGGGGTAGGATTGATCTAGGTGGATATTGGTGGCCACTCACCTATTCCAACTGGATCCTCGTGTCCATTTTTGTTCAGCACATCTTTATGTATTGCTTTATAATTGTGAGTTCGACACTTCTGGGGTTGTCTGAAGCCTCACACATTCTCCAGGTGGATATGAGTGTCCTCTCGCCTAATCCAATTGGCTTCTTTTGTATGTTTTCATGTCGGCACATCTTGTTGTACTTTCAGGTTTGTTTTGGGGTGCTAAACATTTTTTTTGGCTCGCCACAGTCAGATTGTAGACAGAGTCAGAGTCTAACAGAGGAATGTGTAGTTCTCTAAAATACCTTTCCAACAGGATATCACGCGCCTAAAACGGAGGTTGTATGCAAAATTTATGACCCTAGGAAGTTGAGGTACCAAATTACACCAAATTACCCATAGGGCCCACATGACTTTTGGCGTTTCACCTTCTAGGGTTAGGTTTTTGGATATATAGGGTTTTGGAATTCATGATTAATATGAAAAGGGCCTATGGAGCCTCATTGTAATCTATTTTTCTCAGACGGATGTGCATAGCAACCACATCTCTTCTCAGAGATAGCTACCACCATTCGAGCAAGTTTCAGTTCTGCAGTTTTACAGTTTCAGCCTATTCATTATTTAATATAAGATATTGTTCATTGGATATTTGTGTTATTCTTCCTATCTCTATGTTTATTGTATTCAGTCTATTAATCAACTCGTTTCTCTCCTAAATCCGGATCAGTATGGCCCTTGCCAGAGTGGTAGAAGCTTTCAATGGGGCCCTATAAGGCATTCTTTCTGCAAGTGCAACCAAAATTTGTCGCCGACCTGAAACTTATGTGGCACCTGGTGTTGATCATGGTGTTGCTTGTACTTGGCATTGGACTTCTGTAAAATATCTTGAACCTATTGTGTAATATCCCTCGACCGAACCCAATTGTAAATGTAATATAAATTCACTTAAGTTGGTGAGTTGTTTTGACATAATTTGGTAATGCACGTCATGCGGCATAGTGCGCACATGAACTGCGTAGTAAAATGATGTAGAACACACATTCCTGGATACCACCATAGTAACTAAGGTGCGCGCAATATGGAGGACAATGAGCCTCGTGTATAATATGTGTTATATGCTGGTGAGCCAGTGATCTGAATGGATCTCTGCACGTGAAAGAACTTCGTAATTTGTGCCATGTTGAGTTCAAGGTGGCGACAAAAGTGTTTAAGTGGATTAAAATGATGCTTTCTTAAGTTTTATTTCTCATGCATTTAATTATGCATTTGTGGGGAAAATACTTCATGCATTTTTCATATTAGTTGATTAATGCTTTATGAAGTTCTCATGCATTTAATTATGCATTTTATGAGCTTTAATAACTCATACATTTATTCACTTGTAATTAAATGATTAATATTTGTGAGAGAAAATTTGTCTCACATATTATTCATTTATTAATTATGGAAATTGGTTTTCATGTGAGAAACCACCTCACACCAATTTGCCATTTTTCTCAATTGTAGGTTGAGAGAATCAAGGGCATGGTTGGAAATTCTTTGGGTGGTTTTGAGACTTTTCCATTTTTAAGCCTAAGATGGTTGAAGATCCTACTTTAAGGATCTTGTTTTTCCTTCTTTGTAATCAGATCCTACAATTGTGGATCTTGTAATTAATGCTCTTAGTTGGAGAGTGAGTAAGGAAAAACTATATATATACCTTATGTGAGCCATGTTGAAGAGGAGAAAAAGAAAGGAGAGAGTGCTTAGCTATTGAAAGCCATAGTGCTGAGCTAATGAAGAGCCATAGTCCTTGGATGTAAGAGAGCTTTAAGAGCTCACTTTGAAGAAGGAATATAGAAGATCTGCATTCCAGTTAGAGCAGGTCCGGAGACATAGCCCCAGAGGTGGAGGGGTGAACTCTGTTATCAACATCGTTTGTCTCTCTCTTATTTGCCTTCATGTGTTTTTCTCTATTCTATGTTCATTTACTTATGTTTATGTGTTTTAATGCATTATGAAAAATGAACTAATACGCTCAATAAAACTTGTATAAGCCATAGTCAATTTAAAGATCCTCACATTGTAAACATTTGGGAGAGTAGTACTCGACCCATTTACAAATCAAGTGGTATCAGAGCAGGTGACTGCTTTGCAGGATGGGCAGAGGAGAAAAGCACGCTGAAAGAATGCAAGAGTTGCAAGAGATCAATGACATCATTCAAGCTAACAATGCAGAATTCAGAAGACTTTTGCAAGTAGCTGAAGAGGAGAAGCAGGAGCTTCAATAAATGCTATGAGACAAAGACGAGTTATTGGCTAAGTTGCAGAAGGTTGAGACGATGGATGCTGCATCTCAAACCGAGGTATATGATGTTTCTTCATGTTTTGTTTCTCTCAATATGAAACTAATGTTGGCATGAAGATCCTCACGAAGATGGGGTATAGAGGAGGTGGACTTGGCATTAATGGTCAAGGAGTCACCCAGCCATTGGAGGTTGTACCAAGACAACCATTTGCAGGCTTGGGTTATGGACATGAAGAGAAAGGAGAATGCTC
>JASDQU010710828.1:27749-42267 GCA_032191745.1 Picea mariana
TCAATATTCAGATTGGAGCTCCAGGCCCCTGCAAAGTAACTTGTGGTTCCTGACATTGGGTCATATGAATAAGGAGCTTAATCTCGTGAATGTAAGCCCTCGGTTCCAACATATGGTCGCATAGCAAGGAAAAGAGCTTGTGTCTGTTTGAGGTCATTTCCATTTTTTTTTTAATTTGAATTCTTGTTCAATTAACGAACTATGCATAATTGTTTGAGTTAAGTAGAGAGGAACACTACATAACTGTTTGAGTTAAGTAGATTTGAACTTGTGATCTCTTAGGAGGAAACACCTATTCTTAATGAATTTATACTTATCTTTATATAGATAGGTTCAAATCTAAAGGGGGATAGGGTATGTATACCTTTGTAAAGATCACTTGTTCCACAAACAAAAGAGTGTCATATACCAATTTCGTGCCTGGCTTGGCTGTGACCATAAAAATAAATTATTATTATCAATGATAGTAGTTACCGATTCCCCTAGATCTAAAAAATAGTAATGGTAATAAATGATGATATGTATGTAATAAAATTCAATCTATCTCTTAAAAAAATCTTTGAAAATTTAGTAAAAAAAAAAATTAATTTTAGAAAAAACACTTATACATTTAAAAAAAGAAAATTTAGAAAAAACACTTCTACATAAAAGAGAAAGTTTAGTTTATATGTAGATAACTTAGGTCATTTATAAATATATAGAGATTATCATAAAAAGTGCATCCATGGTTAGAATGATGACTTACGCATTTGCTTAGAAATCCATGCTCCTCCATCACACACTATTATCTGATTGTAAGTGAATGTTCTGATCTCATAGAGTGGCCCGAATGTCCGCGAATATTCTCGGAAGAGTGGAATAATATCGGAAGTGGTTCGAATCACCGAGAAAAACATTAATCATATTTTTTTTTCATGAGTAGTAGTCATAACCTAGACATTAATCATATTTTTTTATTATTAGTAATAGTCATAACCTACGAATCACCGAGAAAGACATTAATCATATTTTTATTATCAGTAGTAGTTTGACGTTATTGTTTATTTAAATATTATATTAAAATGAGTTTTATCAGATCCATATATGTGGTTTCTAATTTTAATTAAAAATTTGGTACATTTAAACGTGGATATATTGTTTCTAATTTTAACCAACGTGGATAAATTTGGTACATATATTGTTTCTAATTTTAATCAACGTGGATAAATTTGGTACATATATTGTTTCTAATTCTAAAGAGGAGTTTCTTCTTATCACAAATCCAAAGATCAACTGACTTACAATTGTTTTCAAGTCCATAATAAGCTTTCCATCTCCCAATAATCCTTAAATGTCACAAGTTCAAGAAGTGAAGACCCTGTGATTTGATTCTATCTTTCAGGATCAAGACCAAATTGTTTTCAGTTAATTAAAGTAATTGTGTAATTTTGGTCAGATATGATCCTGTCTCTATTGATTAGATTGATATGGTCCTTATTATATCTAAGGCTTGATAGGAGAGAACAATGTAAGTGTGTGGGATATGGGTGCAGAGTGAGTGTGTGAATCATGTGAGAAGCCAGGAGGAACCAAACTTCATGCTATAATCATATTCCTTCATATGTTGAATACAAGATTGATTTTGAGAATTACGCTCTCTGTATAATTTCATGAGTTCTCTATGTAAATGGTGTGAATTAATGTGTATTATAGTTAAGAGAATGGCGAGAATCATAGGTCTGATGTGCAATGATAATTTAGATAAGATCCACCATCGATCACAATAAGATCAACGATGATCAAGCCTTAAAGGACATCGTCGAATTATAAAGGGTGACCCAACCCCCGAAATAGCTTGGAGCAATCGCGAGTGTCTCTCTACAAGAGATTAAATCAGAGCCATGGCTCGAATCCACAAAGAAGTTTAATAGCCAGAAAAGGTCGATGGTAAATTAGATCATCCATTCAAAAGAAAGATCAACGGTCCTCATGAAATTGCGAGCGACTAACTAGCGCGGGGTTTAATTCGGAGGAACACCCCCACAATTTCAACATATGCTAATTAAGAAATCCATGTGTTGACACAATGTGGTTTGTGGTATTAAGAAATCCATGTCTCGAGCTTCATATTGGAGCTCTAGGCCCCCGCAAAGTAACATGTGGTTCCTGACATTGACTCATATGAATAAGGAGTTTAAGCCTATGAATGTAAGCCCTCGGTTCCAATGTATGGTCACATAGCAAGGAAAAGATCTTGTGCCTATTTGAGGTAATTTCAAAATTTTCTTTTAATTCGAATTTTGATCAATTAACGAACTTTGTTGAACTATTTGAGTTAAGTAGAGAGGAAACCAATCCGTATTGGTTTTCATTTGTAGGACAAGGGACCCCCTCCACCCAACCATTTCACTGGTAAAGTCTACAGGGGTATACATACCCTACCCCCTTCTGGATTTGAACTTGTGATCTCTTAGGAGGAAACACATGTTCTTAAGGAATTTATACTTATATATATTCTCCTAAATTCAACAAAACCTTTGTGGTGGAATCATATGGTTCTCGCAATGGTATAGCAACAATGCTCACACACGATGGTCGACCTTTGGCCTTTATTAGCCAAGCATTGAGTGGCCGCAATCTGGGAAGATCTACGTATGAAAAAGAAATGATGGCCATTCTACATTTAGTGCACACATGGAGACCATATCTATTGGTACGTTGCTTTTATATCAAAACAGATCACCATAGTCTGAAATATTTTTTAGAGCAATGACTATCCTCCCAATAAAAAAATAAGTGGTTGACCAAAACGTTGGGTTATGATTACAAAATAATATACAAAAAGGGAAACTATAATACAGAAGTTGATGCATTGTAAAGAAAACATGAGGAGGACAAGTCCCTCTTTTCCTTATTCTTATTGGTCCCTGATTAGATTGAAGAAGTATGCCAAGAGTGACTAACACACCTGACTATATCTAAGTTAATTCAACGCCTCCAGGAGGACCCTAATCCTCCCATCGACTACACTTGGAAGGAAAATATTCTCATATATAAGGATCACTTGGTTATATCACCCTCTTATTCCCTCAATCTGAGGCTCTTAAATGAGTTGCACTCATTAGCTATTACGAGTCACTAGAGTTTCCAAAAGACATATGCTCGTTCCCATCATTCTTTTTTCTATGCAGGCATGAAGAAGGATATCCTTCACTTTGTCACAGAATGTGGGGTGTGCCAATGTAATAAAGGTGAAACTATCAAGTATCCAAGCGCCCTACAACCCCTACCCATTCCAACTTCTTTGTGGACATAAATATCCATGGATTTTATAGTGGGCCTTCCTAAATCTAGGATCAAGTCTGTCATCATGGTGGTGGTTGATTGCCTCTCCAAGTATGCTCATTTTTGTGCCTTACCCCACCCTTTCACACCGGAACTAGTAACACAATTTTTTCTTGATCATATTTTAAAGTTACATTGCATGCCCACCTCTATTGTATCTAATCGTGACCCAACTTTCACCATCACATTTTAGCAAGAGATTTTTAAATTGAAAGTCACCCAACTGAACATGAGCACAACCTATCACCCCCATTCTAACGGCCAAACAGAAGTGGTCAAAAAATGTTTGGAAACCTACTTACAGTGTTTTGTTGCGGACAAACAACACCAGTGGGTGCAATGCCTCCCCTTGGCAAAATGGTGGTACAATACTTCCTATCATAAGACCACTAAAATTACCCCATATTAAGTAGTGTATGGACAACGTTGTTATATCATTATTAACCCCCTAACCACTAAGACATCATCTCATAGAGATCAACTACATCAATGGTGCTCTTTCTGGTGTTATTCTGATATTGTTTTGGCTATATGATCATTGTTATTCCATTGGTTGCTAAATATTTTGGTTCTACATATTATATTACATATGGAACATTGTAGGTTTCCTCAGTGTAATTGTTTTAATTATTTTCCTAAGTTGTAATAGTCTACCTGGTTTTTGAGAAGAAGGAAGTTTGGCCATGAATGTCATAGAAAGTGGAAGAATTATACAAATTATGGATTAAGTTTGGATCTAATCCACGGGGGTTTCACCTTGTTGAACAATATCTTATCACATTCATTCATAAAGAGGATTTTAAAATTGTGAAAAACAAAGTCATTATGTTGTAGATTTTGGGGTTGGGATCAGAGGTACAATGGGTTTTATAGGTATTGGGGGCTATAAAATGTGTATCTAGTAAAACTAGGGGTTTATTTTATTGGAAATATGTATTGGGAGGGGGGTCCAACAAAAGGATTTTTGGAATTATTTTTTAATATCTATTGAAATTAGGGGTATTCTTTAATATCCTACGAATGAAGGTGCTATGTCACAAGTTCAATAAATGAAGACCCTGTGATATGATCCTATCTTTCAGGATCAGTATTAGGTTGTTTTAAGTTAATTAGAGAGTAATTGTGTAATTTTGGTCAGATTTGATCCTATCTCTATGGATTGGATCGATCAAGTCCTTATTGTATCGAAGGCTTGATATGTGAGAACAATGTAATTGTGTGAGAGAGGAGTGCAGAGTAAGTGTGTGAATCGTGTGAGAATTCAGAAGGAACTGAGGTTCATGTTATAATCATATTCCTTCATATCTCTGTAAATGGTATGAATTAATGTGTATTATAGTATAAGAGAATGGTGAGGATTGCAGGTCTAATGTGCACTACAAATTTAGAGAAGATACATCATCGATCACGATAGGATCAATGGTGATCAAGCCTTAAAGGACATCGTCAAATTATAAATGGTGATGCAACCCCCAAAATAGATTGGAGAAATCATGATTGTTTCTCTACAGTAGATTAAACAAGAGTCATGGATTGAATCCACAAAGGAGTTGAATAGCCAAAAAGTTTGATGGTAAATCAAACCGTCCGTCCAAAATAAATATCAATGGTCGTCATGAAATTGCGAGAGACTAACTAGCATAGGATTTAATTTGGAGGCACCCCCTCTTCCCATCCATTTTACCCGTAAATTCTATTGGGATATACAGACCCTACCACCCTTCTCAATTTGAACTTGTGACGTCTTAGAAGGAAACACATGTTCTTAATGAATTTATACATATCTTTATATATAGATAGGTTCAAATCTAGAAGGGGATGGGGTATGTATACCTTTGTAAACATTAACAGTTAAAAAATTCAGTGGAGGAGACCCTTTGTCCCAGAAACAAAGGAGTCTCATACTGTGACCTTAAAAATAAATTACTATTAGTAGTAGATGATGATATATATCTGAGAGCCTACTCAGTTCGACTTTAACGTGGATGTTGAATATAAAAGGTATAATTCGAAGTGATTTTCCCTGTTGAAAGGGCCATGCGTGGACAACCTGTTGTGAACATTGGCATTTTTGGGATCTTATGAAGTTGTAGTATTCAGTGTAGCTATGAAGGGCCTTTTGGGGATCTTATGAAGTTGTAGTATTCAATGTGGCTATGAAAGAATATGTAAATGTTGTGGTCTACAGGATGCTTCAAGTCACAAATAAAAATATGATCCCCCCACCCATCACCTGGGATTGTTGTAGGTACTATCATTAGCGTGGATACGTAAAAGACCTGTCATTGTTGGGGAGATATTTGAGAAAAGTTATAATTTCGATGACAATCAAAGATATTATCATTTACAACCAAAGAATGGAATCGTTGTCAGTTTTGTTCCTGGAAGGGAGATGCTCATGATGATGGGATCTTTCGTATCATCTCTTTTCTTAGGAAGATGGAAAACTCTACCTCTGATGGACTTCATTCCCGACTTCTCCAAATAAATTTCTATGGAGGATTACTACCGAACATTGAGCATTAACATCCCTTCATTTCATCCACCAACCCTAAAATCCTTGTTCTATAAATTAGTGTTTTCTATATTCTTAGGGATCGAGAGACATTTACCCTAAACTCCATGTTTTGTAAATCCTTCCTTTTATAGTCTTAGGAATCAAGAGATATTGCAGATAATTTAATTGTCGAAATCTATGATGTGTAGATTGGTTGTGTAGTGTAAAATAAAAAATGTAGATCCTTCATATAATAAAATACCATAAATATATAATATTTATTTTCATACGACATAAACATGATTGATTTTGTAGTGTATAATATAAAATGTATCCCCGGATGGGGTGACAATGAACACGACGGGTGGATGGCCAGACGGGTAGACACATGGCCACGTCCCTTGCCACCTCGAGCCAACACAACCCGCACTCACCTCCACCATTAATCCATGCCTTTAATACCTCGGCCTCGACACCTCTGCATTCATTTGAACTCAAACCTGTTTAATGGTATGACACTCCATTTCATGGGAGAAATAATGGCTATGGGTTGGCCGAAGGCCCAGTGCCATCATCTTGTCGGGTTCATTGGTTTTTGGTCAACACGGAGGAACGCCATGGCTCACTCGAGCCCTCAGCCTCCCAAGTCTTGGCCTCCTCCTGCAAATTGTTTCTCTTTCTTCCTCTGGCTCGATTTTTCTTGGCGCTCTCGGCACTCGCCACTCAGTTCTCCTCCTCCGGTAGGATTTTTCTTTTGGCTCTGGTTTGATTCTTGTCCTTTAAATAACAATTCTCAGGCACTCCTTCTTGGGTTTCCAATGTTGTTCCTAATGCCGCGAATTCAAGGTAAAATAAAATGGGGGGTATCTTGGAACATTGCAAGAGGAAGAGGTTCATGAGGCCGAGGTAGGTAGGATCTTCCGAGCTTGCCTCCAGATTCTGCACGTGCCTCCACCCTAGAGTGTCTCGTTGCTTCTTCTAGTGTCATCTCCCCAGACCACTCTCCCAAACGAGCCACTACTCCAGATATGCCTCCTCTGTCATCTCCTTACGCCTATAGAGTTGAATGGTTCGACAGCCAGGGAAACTCCATGGGCTTCATGCCAAAGCTCAGCTTGTTGCCCCCTTGCCAGCCTCTACCTCCCCCTCCACCACCCTCCACTCCACTTCCACCACTCTCTTCTTCCCTTGTTCTGTCAGTTCCTTTCTCTAAAGAAAGATCAACGGTCCTCATGAAATTGCAAGTGAATAACTAGCGCAGGATTTAATTTGGAAGAACACCCCCACAATTTCAACATATGCTAACTAAGAAATCCATGTGTTGACACAATGTGGTTTGTGGTGCCCCCCTGTCTCGAGATTCATATTGGAGCTCTAGGCCCCCGCAAAGTAACCTGTGGTTCCTGAAATTGGCTCATATGAATAAGGAGCTTAAGCCTGTGAATGTAAGCCCTCGGTTTCAATGTATGGTCACATAGCAAGGAAAAGATCTTGTCCCTGTTTGATATAATTTCAAAAATTTCTTTTAATTCGAATTCATGTTCAATTAATGAACTCTGCTGAACTATTTGAGTTAAGTAGAGAGGAAACCAATCCGTATTGGTTTTCATTTGTGGGACAAGGGACCCACTCCACCCAACCATTTCACTGGTAGAGTCTACAGGGGTATACATACCCTACCCCCTTCTAGATTTGAACTTGTGATCTCTTAGGAGGGAACACATGTTCTTAATGAATTTATACTTATATATATTCTCCTAAATTCAACAAAACCTTTGTGGTGGAATCATATGGGTCTCGCAATGGTATAGCAACAATGCTCACACAAGATGGTCGACCTTTGGCCTTTACTAGCCAAGCATTGAGTGGCCGCAATCTGGGCAGATCTATGTATGAAAAATAAATGATGGCCATTCTACATTCAGTGCACACATGGAGACCATATCTATTGGGACGTCGTTTTTATATCAAAACAGATCACCATAGTCTGAAATATTTTTTGGAGCAATGACTATCCTCCCCATAAAAAAATAAGTGGTTGACCAAAACGTTGGGTTATGATTACAAAATAATATACAAAAAGGGAAACTGTAATACAGTAGTTGATGCATTGTAAACAAAACATGAGGAGGACAACTCCCTCTTTTCCTTATCCTTATTCGTCCCTGATTAGATTGAAGAAGTATGCCAAGAGTGACTAACACACCTGACTATATCCAAGTTAGTTCAATGCCTTCAAGAGGACCCTAATCCTCCCATCGACTACACATGGAAGGAAAATATTCTCATATATAAGGATCACTTGGTTATATCAACCTCTTCTTCCCTCAATCCGAGGCTCTTAAATGAGTTGCACTCATTAGTTATTACGAGTCACTAGAGTTTCCAAAAGACATATACTCGTTCCCATCGTTCTTTTTTCTAGGCAGGCATGAAGAAGGATATCCTTCACTTTGTCACAGAATGTGAGGTGTGCCAATGTAATAAAGGTGAAACTGTCAAGTATCCATGCGCCCTACAATCCCTACCCATTCCAACTTCTTTGTGGACATAAATATCTATGGATTTTATAGTGGGCCTTCCCAAATATAGGATCAAGTCTGTCATCATGGTGGTGGTTGATTGCCTCTCCAAGTATGCTCATTTTTTTGCCTTACCCCACCCTTTCACACCGGAACTAGTAACACAATTTTTTCTTGATCATATTTTAATGTTACATTGCATGCCCACCTCTATTGTATCTAATTGTGACCCAACTTTCACCATCACATTTTAGCAAGATATTTTGAAATTGAAAGTCACCCAACTGAACATGAGCACAACCTAACACCCTCATTCTAATGGCCAAACAAAAGTGGTCAACAAATGTTTGAAAACCTACTTGCAGTGTTTTTCTTCGGACAAAAAACACCAGTGGGTGTAATGCCTCCCCTTGGCAAAATCGTGGTACAATACTTTCTCTCATATGAACACTAAAATTACCCCATATTAAGTAGTGTATGGATAACATTTTTATATCATTATTAACCCCCTAACCAGTAAGACATCATCTCGTAGAGATCAACTACATCAATGGTGCTCTTTATGGTGTTATTCTGGTATTGTTTTGGCTATATCATTATTGTTCTTCCATTGCTTGCTAAATATTTTGGTTCTGCATATTATATTACATATGGAACATTGTAGGTTTCCTCATTGTAATTGTTTTAATTATTTTCCTAATTTGTAATAGTCTAGGGTTTTCGAGAAGAAGGAAGTTTTGCCATGAATGTAATAGAAAGTGGAAGAATTATACAAATTATGGATTAAGTTTGGATCTAATCCACGGGGTTTTCACCTTGTTGAACAATATCTTATCACATTCATTCATAAAGAGGATTTTAAAATTGTGAAAAACAAAGCCAATATGTTGTAGATTTTGGGGTTGGGATGAGGGGTAGAATGGGTTTTATAGGTATTGGTGGCTATAAAATGTGTATCTCGTAAAACTAGGGGTTTATTTTATTGGAAATATGTATTGGGAGGGGGGTCCAACAAAAGGATTTTTGGAGTTATTTATTAATATCTATTGAAATTAGGGGTATTCTTTAATATCCTATGAACGAAGGTGCTATGTCACAAGTTCAATAAGTGAAGACCCTGTGATATGATTCTATCTTTCAGGATCAGAATTAGGTTGTTTTAAGTTAATTAGAGAGTAATTGTGTAATTTTGGTCAGATCTGATCCTATCTCTATGGATTGGATCGATCAAGTCCTTATTGTATCGAAGGCTTGATAGGTGAGAACAATATAAGTGTGTGGGAGAGGAGTGCAGAGTAAGTGTGTGAATCATGTGAGAATTCAGAAGGAACTGAGGTTCATGTTGTAATCATATTCCTTCATATCTCTGTAAATGGTATGAATTAATGTGTATTATAGTATAAGAGAATGGTGAGGATTGTAGGTCTAATGCACACTACAAATTTAGAGAAGATCCATCATTGATCACTATAGGATCAATGGTGATCAAGCCTTAAAGGACATCATCAAATTATAAATGGTGATGCAACCCCCAAAATAGATTGGAGAAATCATGATTGTTTCTCTACAGTAGATTAAATCAGAGTCATGGATTGAATCCACAAAGGATTTGAATAGCCAAAAAGTTTGATGGTAAATCAGACCATCCGTCCAAAATAAATATCAATGGTCCGCATGAAATTGCAAGAGACTAACTAACATAGGATAAAATTTGGAGGCGCCCCCTCTTCCCATCCATTTGACCCGTAAATTCTATTGGGCTATACATACCCAACCCCCCTTCTCTATTTGAACTTGTGACATCTTAGAAGGAAACAGATGTTCTTAATGAATTTACATATCATTATATATAGATAGGTTCAAATCTAGAAGGGGGTAGGGTATGTATACCTTTGTAAACATTAGCAGTCAAAAAATTGAGTGGAGGAGATCCTTTGTCCCAGAAACAAAGGAGTCTCATACTGTGACCTTAAAAATAAATTATTATAAAAATAAATTACTATTAGTAGTAGAGGATGATATATATCTGAGAGCCTACTCAGTTCGACTTTAGTGTGGATGTTGAATATAAAAGGTATAATTCGATGTGATTTTACCTGTTGAAAGGGCCATGCATGGACAACCTATTGTGAGCATTGGTATTTTGGGGATCTTATGAAGGTGTAGTATTCAATGTAGCTATGAAGGGCCTTTTGGGGATCTTATGAAGTTGTAGTATTCAATGTGGCTATGAAAGAATACGTAAATGTCATGGTCGACAGGATGCTTCAAGTCAAAAATAAAAATATGATCCCCCCCACCCACCACCTATGCAGGGATTGTTGCAGGTACTATCGTTGGCGTGGATACGTAAAAGACCTATCATTGCTGGGGAGATATTTGAGAAAAGTTATAATTTCGATGACAATCAAAGATATTATCATTTACAACCAAATAATGGAATCATTGTCAGTTTTTTTCCTGGAAGGGAGATGCTCATGATGATGGGCTCTTTCGTATCATCCATTTTTTCAGGAAGATGGAAAACTCTACCTCCGATGTGAGGGACTTCGTTCCTGACTTCTCCAAATAAATTGCTATGGACGATTATTGCTGAACTTTGAGCATCAACGTCCCTTCATTTCATCCTCCAACCCTGAAATCCTTGTTCTATAAATTAGTGTTTTCTATATTCTTAGGGATCAAGAGACATTTACCCTAAACTCCATGTTCTGTAAATCCTTCCTTTTATAGTCTTAGGAATCAAGAGATATTGCAAATAATTTAATTGTCGAAATCTATGATGTAGATTGGTTGTGTAGTGTAAAATAAAAAATGTATATCCTTCATATAATAAAATACCATAAAGATATAATATTTATTTTCATACGACATAAACATGATTGGTTGTGTAGTGTATATTATAAAATGTACCCCCGGATGGGGTGACAACGAACACGACGGGTGGATGACCAGACGGGTAGACACATGGCCACATCTCTCGCCACCTCAAGCCAATGCAACCTGCACTCACCTCCACCATTAATCCATGCCTTTAATACCTTGATCTCAGCACCTCTGCATTAATTTGAACTCAAACCTGTTTAATGGTATGACACTCTAATTCGTGGGAGAAATAATGGCTATGGGTTGGCCAAAGGCCCAATTCCATCATCTTGTCAGGTTCATCGGTTTTAGGTCAACACAGAGGAACGCCATGGCTCATTCAATCCCTCGGCCTCTCGAGTCTTTGGCTCCTCCTGCAAATTGTTTCTCTTTCTGCCTCTAGCTCAATTTTTCTTAGTGCTCTCAGCCCTCGGCACTCAGTTCTCCTCCTTCGGTCAGATTTTTCTTTTGGCTTTGGTTTAATTCTTGTCCTTTGAATAAAAATTCTCATGCACTCCTTCTTGGGTTTCCGATGTTGTTCCTAATGCCGTGAATTCAAGGTAAATTAAAATGGGGGGTATCCTAGTACACTGCAAGAGGAAGAGGTTCACGAGGTTGAGGCAGGTAGGATCTTCTGAGCTTGCCTCCATATTCTGCACGTGCCTCCACCCCGGAGCGTCCCCTTGCTTCTTCTCGTGTCATATCCCCGGACCACTCTCCCGAACGAGCCACTACTCTAGATATGCCTACTCTTTCGTCTCCTTATGCCTGTCAAGTTGAATGGTTCGACAGTGAGGGAAACTCCCTGGGCTTCACGCCAAAGCTTAGCTTGTCGCCCCCTCGCCAGTCTCTACCTCCCCCTCCACCACCCTCCACTCCCCTTCCACCACTCTCTTCTTCCCCTGTTCTGTCGGTTCCTTTCTCCTCTTCCTCCTCTCCCCTCCCCTCTCCCAACTCCCCCACCTCATCCTCTAATTTACATCCACTCCCTCTGCCCTCTCCTGTTTGCACCCACTGCGCTGGGAAGGAAGCTATAAAGGAATCTTTGGATGTCACTAAGTGACCAATTGAGGATGTCAAAGGCGCCATCAATGAGATGCAGCACATAGAAGAAGAGTGGACTCATCGCAAGGAACACTTGACGACTCTCTTCTACAAGATCTTAGGCAAGTTATTTCAGACACAGGTGCGCTAAGAAGGGACACCACGCAAGACCGAAGGCACGAGCAGAGGCTCGAACCCAACTCAAGATAGCTTCTTCTTGCTCAGGTTTCCTATGTTTTTATGCATCCCGATTAATATTTCACAAGTCCTCTGCCCTGCGCAGCATCTTAGATCTAGGAATCTACAGTTTTAGCTCATTTCAGTTTTATATTTTCGGTATGGATAGTATAGCAGGAAGTATAATTTCTCTGCGTGACATACTAGATCTAGTTTTGTACATTTCAGTTTTATTACAGTTTTTCAATTTTTACATGGTTATTATGAACTTTAATGGCTGCGTGACAGCTTTGATTTCTCACAAGAGAAAATTTATCACAACCTCTTGAGATAGCATGACCTCTTAATACTTAGCAAGTTTTAATACAAATTTTAACTTACAAATATATATATAATGTATATCCTTCATATAATAAAATACCATAAAAATATAATATTTATTTTCATATCACATAAACATGGACACATAGAGATCAACAAGTGACTAAACTAGAACACCATACAATCTATATACCTAAAGTATTAAAATCAATATGTACATTTAATTATAAATATTTTAATTATTTGGAACATATTTTAATAATTTAATTTAATATAGATATAAAAAAGTTAAATATATTATAAATTTTATTTTAATTTTTTTTTTAATAAAAATAAACACAAAATGACATATAACATTTAATTATAAATATTTTAATTATTTAAAACATTTTTTATTAATTTAATTTAATATAGATATAAAAAATTTAAATATATTATAAATTTTATTTTAATTTTAATTTTTTAATAAAAATAAACACAAAATGACATATAAAATGAGATATAAATTTTGAAAGTTATTTTTCTAATTTTATATAAAGTTATTTTTAATGATATATTAAATTTTTTATAAAATATTATTTTGTGGTTTGTTTTTTTTATATAGAAATACTTTTTTAAGATCTAATTGAGAATTTGTTTGGTACTGAGTTGGTTAAGCTCTGCAGCTCTTAAGACTTAATAATTTGCAATGGAGTAATGAAGTGACCAAACTCCAACCAAATGACCTGTATTCATGGGCTAGGTAGTAGTGTTGTAGATTATGTGATATCTTATATCCCCTTTTCTAACCAAATAACAATTTTTGACCTTTTAAATGACCATGAACCTGACTCTGATCATAAACCTTTAACCCTAACTCTAAAATTTTCCATTCATAGGAGTACCATTGAAGAGAATTATGATAATCAAAGGAATTTGTTCTTTGACAAAAGTAAAGTTGACATTTTCTTAAAGGATTTAAATAGTAAATTAAAACTACTAACTTATAAGGACAACATTGAAGAACTTTGTCATAATTTTACAACTACCCTTTCCACTTCCATTAACAAGTTCTCTTTCGAGGTGTCCCATAAAAAGAATAATAGAACAACCAACCCTTGGTATGATAAAGAATGTAAAATTGCTAGGAAAGCCATTAGGGATGCTTCTAATGAGCCCTTAAAACTTGATAAGATCAATACATACAAAGCCCTAATTAAAAGAAAAAAAAGATACTATATCAATAAAAGGCAAGAGCAACTTTCACAACTATACAAGTTGGATCCTAAGAAGTTCTAGAGCCAAATTCTAAAATGCAATGCTAAAGAAAATAATAGGATTCCCTTAACGGACTGGAATTCCTATCTTAAAAGTCTTTACGAGTTCCCTAAAGCCATGGACACCATTCTTATTGTCCCTACAAAGGAAGAAATTTTTTCTTTAGATGACATAGAGTTCGGGGTTAAGCGGCTCGCAAATGGGAAAGCTAAGGACATTGAAGGCTACCAAGATGAAATTTTTAAAATCGGAGGGCCAATCCTTATCCCTCACATACACAAGCTCTTCAATTTAGCAGGCAAGAAAGGCTTCCCTAAACCCTGGATGCAAAGCCTTATTGTTCCTATTTTTAAAAATGGGGATAAAAACATTCCCTCTAATTATAGGACCATTATGATTAGCCCGATTTTAGCCAAGCTTTATGGAATCATTTTGGAAAAGAAGATTAGCATTTGGCTAGAAAGTCACGGTAAAAGAGATAAAGGCCAGGCCGGGTTTAGGAGATATCATT
>JASDQU010710830.1:10517-23993 GCA_032191745.1 Picea mariana
ACTGACAAGATAGCTTCTTTGTATTTTTCTGTCATTTACATATCATTAAAACTAGAATGTATGGTTCAGCTTTGACTATCCACATGTTCATGTTTCATTAACTTTTTTTTGCAAGATTCTTTAAATTTATAAAAGAAAAACAATAAATATTTTTATGTTCTTTCTTTATCTACTTCCTAGAAGCAATCATTTTCACATTGATTTTCATAAGTTTCGATTAAAACTTGCATCTTGTGAATCATGTAAATAAACGAGACTTGTATATCTTCTGCTTAAATACAATTACTATAGTTACATTTGAACATATGTACATATATATAGTGTGTTTAGTAATTAGTTAGTTATTTCTCTCTTTTATTCATTTCTTTTAGGATTCTTAGATTGGCTAACTGATCCATTAAACCCGTCAGAATGAGTTACACCAAACGGCTTGGGTTATTTAGACAACCCCGGACCAGACTTGCTCTTCTAGTTGACGGACGGTCAATTTTGCCCATCAACATGTATGCAGTCAGGATTGAGCTCTGTTGGTGTCAGTTGTTCTACTACTTCTAAGGTGTCCAATATTGGTGGAAAATAAGGGCAAAGGAGATCCACGTTGAACAATGGGTGCAGGCCAAGGAAAGGAGGAATGTTGAGATCAAAAGAATTATCCCCCACGGCCTTGGTGATGGTGTACGACCCATAACAGACTGGGAGAAGCTTCCAATGGGGTCCTGTAAGGCGTTCTTTCTACAAGTGCAACCAAACTTTGTCGCCCACCTGAAACTTATGTGGCACCCGATGTTGATCATGGCGTTGATTGTACTTGTTATTGGACTTATGTAGGATATCCTGAACCTGTCAGTGGATGTGTTGGATCCACTCAATGAACCGGGTGGCTTTGTCAGCTTCATTTAGAGCAGGAGATGAGTCGGTCGAGGTGACTGTAAGGGGAAGTGAAACATCAATGGGACCCAATGGTTGGAATCCCAACCCCACCTGAAAGGGGCTATGGCCAGTTGAGCTATGTAGGGCTCAGTTCTAGCTATGTTGGACATAGGGAAGACTCTCATCCCATGTGCAAGGGTGCTTTAAATTATGCATGGAAAGGATATGCACAATCATTCGATTTACAACCTCAGTTTGGCCATCTATCTGGGGGTGTAAGGTCATGGATTTGGTGAATTGGGTGTCCAGTAATGACCAAAGGCTCGACTAGAATGTGTTGAGAAATCGACTATCCTGATATGAGACAATGGTTTGTGGGATTCCAAAATGTACCCAGACTCATTCAAAGAAGAGCTTGGCAGTGGCCTCTGCTGTGATGTTCTTCTTGCAGACAACCAGAATCGCCATCTTAGAAAAGCGATCAACAACCAAAAAAACACAGTCATTTCCTCGCTTGGTGGATAGGAGGCTTGACATGTAGTCCATTGAGATAGATTCCCATGTCCTGTTAAGAGTAGGAAGAGGGGTGTACATGCCCTATTTCTTAGTGGTCGGTTTGGAAATAGCGCAGGCAGTGCAGGACCTGATATACTTGCTGACCTTCTGTCGAAGTTTCAACAAGTAGAAATGTTTCTGTAGCATCACCACTATCTTTTTGATGCTAAAGTGTCCTTCCACCCGACTATAGTGGGCTTCCCAGATCAGCTTCTCTTGGTCACTTGATGGAACATAGATATGGCCCATACAACACAACAACCCATCCTGAAGATGGAAATTATCGACAACTACGTTTTCACCCAACATTTGGTAGGTGGTGAAAAAGTTTGGGTATGTCTCATAGACTTGGGGCCATCTAGAGGTCTCATGGTCGCAAGAGTCTATCACTGTGATGAGTGTCGCGACTGGCGGTCTGTTGAGGCAGTCAACGACGTAATTAGTGCTTCATGTTTTATACTTGATGTTGAGGTGGAATTGCTGCAAGTATGTGGACCACTTTTTATGGCGGTCATTATGCAATTTTCCTTGGGTCTGCATGAACTACAGTGGCTTATGATTAGTGTGGATGAATGTCTCCTTCCAAAGAATGTAATGTTCCACTTATGGCAGGATTTCACAATGGATTACAAATCTTTGTCATAAGTAGGATACTTACAGACAACATTTGATAGTGTCTGACTATGATAGGCCACAGGGTGGCCATGCCGAGTGAGAACGACACCCACAACATAGTCTGAAGCATCTGTCTCGATCTCAAAGGGCCACTGCAGGTCTGGTAGTGAAAGTACTGGGGCTGAGCATAAACACTGCTTCAAATCATCAAATGCTTGTTGTTGGGACCGGCCCCATGCAAATTTCTCCTTACCACCACCCTTGTTTATTTGGTTGATGGGCCATGCAATATGGGAGAATCCCAACACGAACCTGCTATAGAAATTGGCAAGGCCCAAGAAGCCTCAAAGCTCGGTGAGTGTGGTTTGGGATGGCCAGTCAGGGATGACTTGGATCTTGTTTGGATCCACATGTACACCATGTTGATCAACAATGTAGCCCAGGTAATGGACCATGTCCATGTCGAAGGATAATTTTTCCAAGTTGGCGTATAGCTTATGATGTCACAGGGTGTGCAAAACCTGTTGAATATGCTGCAAGTGTTCATCCCAAGTCTTGCTGTAAATGAGAATGTCATCCAGATACACCACTACAAAAGTATTAGTGAATGGTCGCAGGATATCGTCCATCATCCTCATGAAAGTGGTGGGACTCCCTTGGGTATCCTGTACAATTTCCTGTTCAAAGTAATAATAACACTATGAGGCCTAGACTCATATAAAACATGACGTTTCCATAAATAAGGTTGGACCAAAAGAACATCACAGACTTCGAGAGGAGAAACATCACACAATATCTCATCTTTGAAGGGCTTTAAGTCGTACGACAGTCGACATTTTTGGCTAACACAGAGATCGCTTCCTTGGCAGAGCCATCCAATGGTGTAGGGTTGTGGGTGTGACATTGTCAGTAGGGCCAACCGTTTGATGACCTCTGCTGAGATGAGGTTCTTCTAGCTACCGCTATCAATGATGAAGTGTAGCGAGGTGCCTTTTACCCACATCTGTGAATGGAAGAGGCACTCTCCTTCTTATGGCTCGTCTGGTTCACCAGGCTGGAGCTTGGTGATAACAATGGTGGCACTGGGTTCTGTGTCAATGATATATCTTCCCCTTTCTAGTTCTGGCTCAGAGTCATAACATGCATTTGATTCATAGGATTTCACTTCGGCCAGCAACGACTGCTTTAAGTGGCAGTCAACAGTGTTATGCCAAGGGATCTTATGGAAGTCGCACCACTTCCCGGTATCTTTCTTTGTCTTTCCAGTGTCCTTCTTTGCTTGCGGCTGGACTAGTTGTCCTAATACTGTCCATATTTTCTCTATCCTTTGTTCTGTGGGTTGGGGCTACCATTTCCTAGATTTTGTTGTGAGGGGTTCCCAATCCCAAATTGTCACGTCTTTTGTTTGAGCTTCTTCTCGATTTTGATGACATATCAGTAGGTCACGCCGAAGGATGAGATGTATAGACATTTCATTTCAGTATGGATGTATCTATGAAGAGCACCACGATACTTGAGCACCAGATGTCGCTCTGAATATTTAACACCCATCTTGGTGTGCAAGGTATGGAAGATAATTGTGAAATCTGGCACTGCTTGGTCTCTTTCTTGTCGCAGTGTGGTCCATTTGGTATACAAGTCATCATAACTTCCAATAGGGTAGTATTGTTCCTTAATAAAATCCCTGAAGGATTCCCAGGTGGCCATAACTGTAAATAATGAGGGCTCCTCTGTTTCATTTTTCTCACAGAAAGTTTCCTACCAATCTTTGACATGGGAAACGACTTTGAGGAGCACAAAAGTAATCTTTTCTCTATTTGAAAAGTTATGGATAGAAAAATACCCTTCTAGTAGATTCAACCACTTGTCTAAAACATCTACGTCTATCTGACCTTCAAATATAGGAATATCAAATTTTATTTGTACCTTGAAGGGGGCGGCACCTCCGCTTGAAGAAGATGTGTCACATGTTGGTAGTCGTCGAAGGATTTGCACGAAACTATCCATCATCTCATTCCTTTGTTGCATGAGGGCTTCCTCAATCAACAGTTTGAAAGGATCTCCTATCCCGTCATATTTCTTTTCTCTTTCCATGAGAGGTCACTTGGGCGTGCGAGAGATTTTGTCTTCAAGAGAAACAAGCTCAAGACCCAACTCTTTGTACTTTGACCTCGTTGGGGACATGCATTAAGACGACAAGGAGCAGACCGCTATGATACCAGTGATCTGGATTTTATGAGTAGAACAAAATGACTACAGATTATTAATAGGTGCTTAACACAAAATAACAGAGATACAGAAAATTGGTTTTCTATTCAATAAGGAAATAAGCTGAAACTGTAAAATGCAGTAGAAACAAGCTTGTTGGAATGGTGGCAGCTTATCTCTGAGAAGATATGTGACGGTTGCACTCATTCACAAGAAGATGATTAAAATGAGGCTCTGAAGGAATTTTCTCAATAAAAAAGAATGAAAAATACCCTAGACATCCCAAAACCCAACCCTAGGAGATGAAGTGCCAAAAGTCATGTGGGCCCCATTTGGGTAAGTTAGCACATCAACTTCCCAGGGTTGTAACTTTTGCATACGATCTCCATTTTAGGCATATAATAGCCTGTTGGAAAGGTATCATCAAGGAGATTAATTTTAGGGGCTCAATCATGTCTTTTTATATCATTAAGAAGATCAATATTGAAAAACCTTCATTTAGGCCCTCAAAATAGCCCCAAAAGTTAAAACTGCTAAAAATAGTAAATTGCCAAAATTACCAGAAAATTGTTTTGAGCTAGTTGGAAAAGGTGGATGGCCACTGATATCCACATGGATCACTAAAATTCAGGATTTCTTGTTCAAAACATCCCCTTATCTCCCAGAGTGATTTCACTCGAAGTGCAGAATCTTACGACACATGTCCCTTTGTCTTGGATGACTCAGATCTGCTTCGGCTCTTCGGCTCGTAACTTTCATTCAAGGGTCCTTTGGATCCCAGTGTGTGCCACTCCAAGAGGGACATCTAGAAATCTGATCACTTGATGCATGGGCTCCCACAGGATCTCGATGTTGATACTCGCGTCCCCAAAATCGAACGATCGTGAGGGATCCCGAAGGATCCTTAGATCCACGGTCCACATCAACTTCGGGACCTAGAGACTTTTGGGGTTTTGGTGTTACCAAACCTATGTCCTCCCAAAGTGGTTAACATCAGACTGACTATATCATAGATTCAATGGTCGGGAGAGTTTCCAGGCATCCTCAGATCTACGACCCAGATTAACTTCGGGACTTCGGGGGTTTCACCTCCTATGAAACGAATATGCTCGACTCGTCGGACCCATGAAGTCCAAAGGGTTATAAGGGTTAAAACCTGCATTCTTTCCCCAGATCCAACAATCATGAAGAAATTCGGCTTCTCCTGAACTAATCCCATCCATTCGTCTTCCAAACAAAAGGATCTCTCCTTTTGGGACTTAAATATTGTTATCCTATCTAAGCTTTGCCAGCTCCTTAGGTCCCTAAGTATTTTGGGCTACTTCTCCTAAACTTAACGCTTAGAGAAATCCTTTATGCACGTCTTACACTCATATATCAACACTATAACTAAAGAGGTTCTCGGTCTCTACCCGCCTCATAGAGACTCGGTGCATACATGCACTACCTCTCCTTAGCTTAACAGACTCCTTCCCCCAGGGGACTCAGAACAACTGAGAGTGTCAACATGCACATGTGAAACTGTGCCCAAGGTCGACAAACTCATAGTTCATTTATTTTAGCTTGAGCCACCACAGGGCTCAGTCATTTATGTGTATAGGCTAGAGAATTCCTTACTTTCTTAAATATACAATCAAACAAACTTAAAGGGATACAATATAATCACTAAGAAAGCATGCACATCCCTGAGACATTCATAGAATCTTCAGCCTTAATTTACAGTTACCACTTAAACACACATGATATAAGATTACTTATCTATTACAGGTGGTGGCCAACTAACTGACTATGGATGTTCATCCTTCCACCCAACCATAGGCTTAGAGGCATTCATTCTTAGCATGCTAGCCACCCCCGTGCCAAGCCATGATATCACCAGGGAATTTATGCCACTTCTCATCAATCCTTTCTATTTCTCATCTTCTGCGAGGTTTATCAGATGCTTTCTCAGCATTAATATTGTGACCTTCTGCTCAAGTCCCATTCTTTGCTACTCTCATAGGTCTCCCTCTTTGTCATGACCTCGACGAGGTTTATCAGATTCTTTCTCCAGCATCAAGCTCGTTGTCTTCGACTTGTAGATGAAGATCTCTCTCCTTCTCTGTCTCTTCCCATGTGTGTGTTCTCTTCTGTTTGGATTCTCTCCCTTTTAGGAAGGTTCTCCACCTATCTTGTTCCTTCTGTCAAAAGGAAACTCGGGTTAGTCTGGGTCTGCAGGACCCTGTGGTACTTTGGGCTGACATTCTTTAGATAGAACATGCTTCCATTCATGGGGTTGGTTGATGGTTCAAACAACGGTCCTTTCTTCATTAACTGATTTCTTTCCTTGGGATCCAAAGGAGGTTTATTATTCTCATCAAAGGGAAATTTGGGGTTATTTGGTATAATTAACCCTCTCTTATAGTTTTCACCTTGCTTCAATATATTGATCATAAATTTTATTCTCTGCTTCATGACCCCATTTATATGTTCACTGGAAACTCCTTTGACATATGGAAACCCTCCAAAGCTCAAATTTGTTAGACTGTTAGAGTTCACAGCCACTGCCCTACAAACTATTTCAATTTCAGCAAGTTCACATTGCCTTTGCAGGATTTGCTGCGAACTTTTCTGTACATGAAAATTTACTTTCTTCTCACTACAAATGATGTCAAAAATTGCAAATAAAATCTGAACCTCCTACTAATGTAAAATTGTCCAAGTCTGATAAATAAGTGACTATGCATTTTCTTGTGACGGGGCTGTAGAAATTATTCATTATAAAGGTGTGAAGTTGCTCAGCCACTCTGAATATATGAAAAAATGCTTCAATTTCTGCGATATCTCCTGGAAATTGTCCAATCCGAAAAATTTGAGATTCGCTCAGTCCTTGAGAATAGGTTCTAGAAGTCATTGGTGAAGCTCAAGAGCTAGTAATGTTGCTCAATAATACATTATTGATGCCCGCAATCTCTCATTGCATCCATGGCTTGGATTAGGGAACTCACAATTTTTGAATTGATCCCCTTAGTGATCCCTTTGATTCCTTGCATACTTGAACTTAGCATATGGTCCTCTCATGTGCAGGTGATCGAGTCTCCTTCTCTTGGAGCTAGTCCTTGCAAGAACAATGGAAAGTTCTTCTTGAGGAACAACGTCGACGACTTCTTTTATATGAATCTGCTCATTAAGATATTTTCAAATGTTAACAACCTGTCTTCACTTTTTATGAGACTTGATGGTGGATTTTACTCCAAATCTGTATATGCCAATGTTAATTCTTCTTGTGAGCACTTGGCACAGATTGAAATACATTTCAACACCTCCAAATATATCACAAACACATTTCTGTGCTTGGCACTTTGACAATGATATATCTATTTGATAGTTGGGCGCTATAAATACCTGTCTTTTGCTAGTAATTGTGAAATTGATCCTGACATGGGAATATATTCCCTGCACATTGAGAAGTTGGTTTTGGGAAGCAATTTAGCAGTTTCGGGAGGGAGAACCACATGCCTATAAATCTCTCCAAATTTAGCGGTTTCGGGAGGGAGAACCACATGCCTAGTCCATTGGGATGCTCCCAAACCTGCAAACTGAAAAGAACACACTGCTAAAAACTATGCTCAAACATGAGATTATTTGCACACCTACCTACCCTAAACTAATCCCTGAGTTGCATGATCAGGTGAAGTCAAAAATCCAATGCAACCATACAAATATCTTATCTACTATTCGAATTTCTTACATGTCTTTACTCAAAAGAAAAGTGAAGACTCTACTTGATGGAAACTCAAACTGAAATTCAATTCCAATTTCAAAATTCATCATTTTTGAAGACCCAGATTCACTGACTGGATCCAAGAAAGCTCCCAAGATTTCTTTCTTTGATGTCTGCAACAAGAATGCAAAAGAATCTTGAAAAACATGAGTAAATACCACTTTTTGATCAATAAAAAAGAAGGGACAACCTATATCTACAGTTTTTTCTTGCTCATAGACATAGAGTAACATACCATCCTCTTTCTTCGCAGAAGATTATCTTTTTTCCAAATCTTCAATCTCAAGATTTTTCTCAAAAACATTAGCAATAGTCTGATCACTTTCCTCATCATGTATGTCAAAAATAAAATTCATGTATTTTGGGCATTCATCAATTGGAACATCTTCCAACTGTTCAACACAAATCTGATCTTGACTGGCTGGAAAACCTAGGTTTAAACTTTCAATAAATGCAAAACCTTGTTTTTTACGAGTTGAGACAATCTTCTCCTCTTCACTTTTTTCTTGCATTTGTTCGTTATGATCATCATAAATTGGGCCACCATCTAGGGTTTCAAAGAAGGAAATTTAAAATTTTTTATTTTCATATGTTTCTTTGGAAATCTCAAAAAAGGAGAAGCATGAAGACAACATTGAGTAACTATCCTCACTTCTCTCTTCATCTTCCAGAGAAGGCACCTAACTTTCAACATAAGGGTTTTGGAAAAGTTGTTGTTGGCATATCTCATTGTCCACTTCTAGAAACCCTATGTAATTTTCCAAAAAATCAAACTTATGTGCTTCTTTAGTGTCTTTAAAATCATTTCTCAACAACTCAAAAGAAGCAAAGCACAANTATGATATGTAGGTTGAAGACTATCATTAATTTTCTAAAAAGAATCATTTTCCGATATAAGACCTACAACTGGTTGCTTTATAAAATCATTCTCATACTCATCATAGATAGGTAAATCAGAAACCTCTTGACTATCAACAACTTGGAGATTTGGAACAACAACTAGTGAGTCATAGATCTGATCATAATTTGTTGTGATACTACTCTCATAATGAAGTAAATCTAGTTTCAAATCATCTTCTTTTTGTTCATACTCACTCTCAACAGTGTCTCAAATTTTTCCACATGCTTTGAGATTTTCCTCAACCTCTTGGGCATCAATAAACATTTGCTACAAAGTGATAGGACTCCTTTCCAAGAGAAGAAGAAACAAGTTTGAATGGAAATTTGTTGCGTAGTATAACTTAGTAGTACCTTTAGGTGGTTGGATCTCTTTAGGCATTTTATAGTAAAGACTAGAAAACCTCCTACTGAAACTTGAGATGGTTTCATATTTCATTCTCCTCATGGAATAAAAATTTGAAAGGAATAGATCCCATGGTTTCCTCTCACCCCAAAATCTATGGAAGGCTTCCCTCAATTCATCCCATGAGCTTATTGACTATGGATGGAAATGTCTAAACCATGTTTTTTCATTTCCTTGTAATGATTGAGAAAAAATTATCATAAAAATATCATGATTTTCTATCTCAAAAAGGTTTGTAAAATGCTCAAAAGTCTCCATGTGTTTTTCAACAGAAAGTTTATCAAGCTCTCCATCTAATATTGGAAGGTATTTGTAATGTTTTGGTGGAAAGTCATGAAGGATAGAAGGCAATATTAAGGGTTTGTATCTCTCTTGAATCTTGGAAGGTGTAGGATTAAGGACAAAATATACAAGATTAGATTTGGTTTCATTTTTCTCACAATGGTGATTATGAACATTATATGATTTAGGAAAAATGCCTTGGCCAATATCAGATGTACAAGAAGAAGGTATGTATATAATTCTTAAATAAGGATATACAAATGTATATCCATGTTCTTCGTTTGAATGCAACAAGTAAAGAAATATTCTTTTGAAAAACTTAGGAAAGGACAAGGAGATATTGATTAAACAGAAAAGTACTTCCTGGAGAAAACACAAGCTTAAGTACCTGGTTTTCCTACTATGTCCTTCCATATATCTGTCAAATGAGCGCATTCTTTGGTGGAGTCTTCAAATTTGATTCAATCATGATCGGAGTCGCCAGGTGAATGATGTAGTATTTTCTGTGTCACCATCGCTTGTTCACCATCAAGTGTTGGTGACAATCTTTGTCGTTTCTCACCGGGAAAATCTTCAACTTTGTCCCCGACACCGACACCAAAAATGTTAGCATTAAAAGTCACACCTAGACTATTGTAGATGTAAGCTTAATACCCATCATAATTTATAATTGAATGATTAAAATAAGTTTATTCTTGAGTGGATTAGTAAGAAAGAGAAAGAGAGAGAGGTAAGTAGACTTTCTGTAGAGGCGTTCCATTGGGCATGGAGTCATAACATCCTACAGATAAAAGTCAACCAAGCTTCCTACCAGAAAAAGGCTTATGCAATGGTGGGTAAAAGAATGGAGGATATATAAAAAGAATGAATATCCATCATATAGATATCCTTTCTGCAAACATATTAAAGAGTGCATGAACAATAAACAATGATTAATAGGCAAGCTACAACAGATTCCCTGCTGTTCATGAATCCATCAATCATGGAAAGCTATGATCCTCATAGACTGCAATCTATTGAAGCAAGAAGATAAGGTAAATATGATAACAAAGAAACAAAACATCTGATAAACAAATTTCATGAATCTTCAATGGTAGATATGGTTACAACACAAGCCCTCGTGCATACAACTAGGCACACAGTTTCTCCTACTCCTAAAACCCCTCTCAAGTCTAGAACTGGACCTCCTTTTTCAAGTTCTTTCTTTGCTTATTTATAGAACCTCTTACATTGTCGGCTCCAGATTCGAGCCTTATCTCCTTCTTCTAAAAATAGTAAATTGCTACAAAGATGTTGACTCATACCAAATGGTCTCTAACTTTTAGGAAGAGGTTACAAAAAGGTAGTGACATGTGTAACTCCTATCCTACGTTTTAGGATTCAACTTTTACTAAGATTCCTTTATCCATTTGAAAGATAGACAACACATGTAGATGATAATTTATCTTCATTTAATGGTTCCACACTGCCTTAATGTTGATTCATCCATGTGAGGAAAAAATTTGATGTATAGGCTGAGCTTGAGAAAAATCAAGAACTTTTGTAGCATCCCTAGTTCAATTATGGGCCCTAGTGCTGCAAAACATTTGTTTCACCCTCACTGAAAAACTGTTATAAACCATCTTCAAACCATCCACAATGCTTCAATATATTGATTGTAAAGTTGATTCTCTATTGCACAACCCCATTTATACATTCACTGGAAACTCCTTTGACAACTGGTAGCCCTCCAAAGGTCAAATTTGTCAGACTATTAGAGTTCGCAGCAACTGCGCTGCAAATTGTTTCAATTTCAACAGGTTTGCAACGCCTCTATAGGATTCACTGTGAAATATCTTGTACATGACAATTTACTTTTTGCTCACTGAAATTGATCTCAAAACCTGAAAATAAACTATGAACCTCCTGCTAATGTAAAATTATCCAAGTATGATAAATAAGTGACTGTGCATTCTCCTATGACAGGGATGCATAAATTATTCATTATAGAGGTGTGAAGTTGCTCAACGACTCTGAATATATGACAAAATGCTTCAACTTTTTCTATATCTCCTAGCTGTGGTTCAGTATGAAACATTTGAGACTCGCCTAGTCCCTGAGAATAGGTTCTAGCAGTCATTGGTGAACCTCAAGAGCTAGTAATGTTTCTCAAGAATACATTATTGATGCCCGCAATATCTCATTGCATCCATTGATTGGATTAGGGAAATCACAATTTTCAAATCGATCCCCTTAGTGCTCTCTTTGCTTCCTTGCATACTTGAAATCAACATATGATCCTCTCATGTGGAGGTGATCGAGTCTCCTTCTCTTGGAGCTAGTCCTTGCAAGAACAATGGGAAGTTCTTCTTGAGGAACAACGTCAACGACCTCTTTTATCTGAATTTGCTCATTAAGATATTTTCAACTATTAACAACCTGTATTCACTGTTTATGAGACCTGATGGTGGATTTTACTCCAAATATGTATATGCCAATATTAATTCTGTTAGAATTAATGATTAATTTGGAGTTGGTTTTGGTTTGTTGGAGTTGTTGAGATATTCTCTCAACCTCCATAACTAAGTTTAGAATAAGTTGGATCTAACTCCAACTATATATATATGTTGTAATTGAGATTCAATGTAATACAAACTATTCTTTGTGTGTGAATTCTGTGCAATGGCTGATCTCCATTTTCTTAAGATGGTATTAGAGCAAGGAAAGCCTTGACTCCTCACGAGAGGGGCTGGAATATGAGAGATTGAGAGCAGATCTGATTTTTTGTACATATGAGAGTGTTGATTTTTAGTGTATTTGTGTGTGTTTTGTTTGAACGCCTGTGCACATCCGCCATTGCTTGCAGCTAATTGAAGAGGACGAACTCTATCAGTCAAAATCTGTTCACTTCACCGGTGAAGAGGATATCGCAGACAAAAGAGTAACTGCACGAAGAGCTGAGCCGACACGTGCGTGAATAGCCGCATTTGAAGCCATGTTGAATTGAGTGCGATCCGGCTTCCTTGGACAAGAGTCTTTGTTTTTCTATTTTTTTGTTTCAGGTTTTCAATGCGGTGACAACATTGAGTGCCTAGAGATCCATGTTGTAGATCCGTTGATTCAATTTTTGGCAGAAAGAGCCTCCAGTGGAAGATTTTTTCTTGGTTAGAGAAGTCGCCATTGCTATTGGAGAGATAGCTGCCAGCCGTCTTCTTTGAAATCGATCTTCACTAGAATTGAGGGATCACCTTCCCTATTCACATCTATGAAGGAGCCGAGAGGTCCCTGTTCATATCTGTGAAGGAACATCAGACTGAGAAGGAACACTATACAGTTTTCTCTGGAGATCTCGACCTGTTGGTTCACATTGCTGGAAAATGCTTGTTGTGGAATACAACCCAGGGCATTTCAATCTGATAGGAGTTGCTACTCATGCACAGATTTGTGTTGACCAGCAACATTCTGTGTGCAAAGATGAAATAGACACCGAAACCTATTATCGATTCAAGCCATCGTCAGCATTGAACGCAAAAGTGACCACATTGAAGAATGGAGAAAAATTGAAGCCTCTCAAGAAATGATGTGGTGAAGCTCAAACGAGTGACGGTGTATCAAATTCAAGCCAGCATATCTAAAGAATGGTGTGATATGTTATTTTCTGATTTCAAATATGGATTTGTGTGGGTTTTCTATTCTATAGTGTAGTGTGCAAACATCAATGATGTAGAAGACCAATTATTGAATAGACTTATATAATTTAAATTGGTGGTTCTCCACTGCGTGAGAACAGATTGCTAATTTAATTATGTCTAAGTTTGTTCTAAGCTGGTGTGACCCGTCATGCTCCAGGAGCATTAGTACAGGTTATTTTGTGTTAAGAGGTCAGTTGTGAAATTGACTA
>JASDQU010710830.1:24022-38279 GCA_032191745.1 Picea mariana
AGCGCTGATGAAGACCAGATCAGACAGAGATCTATGTTGTGATTTGAGAATTGTAATATGTGGTTTATTTGTAATGTAATCATTAAGGGAGGGTGTTAGAATTAATGATTAATTTGGAGTTGGTTTTGGTTTGTTGGAGTTGTTGAGATATTCTCTCAACCTCCATAACTAAGTTTAGAATAAGTTGGATCTGACTCCAACTATATGTATATGTTATAATTGAGATTCAATGTAATACAAACTATTATTTGTGTGTGAATTCTGTGCAATGGCTGATCTCCATTTTCTTAAGAAATTCTACTTGTCAACACTTGGCGCAGATTAAAATCCATTTTGAAACCTGCAAATATATTGCAAACACATCTCTGCACTTGGCTCTTTGACGATGATACATCTATTTGATAGTTGGGTGCTATGAACACCTGTCATTTGCTAGTAATTGAGCAATCGATCCTGACATGGGAATATCTCTCCTACGCATTGAGAAGTTGGTTCTTGGAAAGAAATTTAGCAGTTTTGGAAGGGAGAACCACATGCCTGAACATCCCTCCAAAGAGCAGTGTAAATTCTTTGAACATAAAATTCGACGAAAAGAAACCCAAGGGACACTTAACACTTGGAATTTTGACTCCAAACCAAGTCTCTTTCGCGACTTTGCTTGGCATCTATGTTGGCCATCTGGACCTACAAATGAATGACGATTCCATTTCTTATGCAATGGATATATCCCACATACTGCAAGAGCAATAGAAAATGATACCTTTATAATGCTAAGTTCTCAGAAGGCACTTCGAGCCGTAGGGAACGGGAGTTGATCCCCTCCTCCTTGGTGGTTTGGTGCTGGGACTACCATGTGACTTGGTTGGATAGTCATAGCCCTTGGCTATACGATTGAAAATTGGGATAACTAGCCCAATATTGTTTTATAAAAATACCTAGTGCAAGAACTCAAAACAAGAGCATGTGGTCGAGTTTACACATGGTTTCACAAATCACTTGACTTGGAATTTGGATAATCCACTTTTAGACATATCCTAGATTTAAATATTAATATATATTTTTTATACCAATTTGGATAAGCCATATGCGAGCATTTGTAAGTTAGGTCCACCGTATGGGCAAGGTAACTTAGGTTCACCGTATGGGCAAGGTAACAAAGATTGAAACCTTGAAAGTACAGCCTCTCATGGAGGTAAAGGCACTAGAAAGATCTCTAGATACGAATAGATCCCCAGAAGTATCTCTGGCGCTAAGAAGGTATCGGCGGGGGGATACCCCTTCAACCAACCTCGCGTGACCTCGTGATTAACTATGGTGTGAGCAGAGCCTCCTGATATTACCAATTATACAATGGATTTCTCCACTCCCTTTGTCAGACACATATGTTGATTTAATTGCCTTGGAGAATTTTACTCACAAAATCCTATTGCAAGGCACTAAATCCTACGCTAGTTTGTGCACCCTAGAAAATAAAATTGTGACTAATCAATTTTAAATTATAACGTTAATTTTAGTGGTCGTGATTACTCAAAAAGGTATGGTAGTGAAACTCATGATGTTATGACTCAACAAGAAAAATAAATATGAATATAATGCAAAGTCCTAACTTCAATTTTCAATGAATGATATGCTTCTTAAAACAAATGCAATTTTCAATTTCAACACTACAATTCTGAAGTAAAAATGCAATCTTTCTTTACATGCACTAAGCTAATGACAAATACTCAAAATATCAAAAAATGCCAAGCAATGAAAAATGCCTAATATTTTTGTATTTTCAATATAAGAGAAATGAAAATGCATGGACTGAACAACATCTTGATATATCAAAATCTACTGTGTATAGAAAGAGATAACTCAAGAAGAATACCAAGGAGTGAAACACTAAACCCAATGTACAAGGACAGTCAAAATAAAAATGTGATGAGAAAGACTCCGCCCAAAAATTCAACCAAAGACAGGTTTCCTGTCATCCCACAGGCACTCAACAATCACTACATAGACCTAAGAAGACTCATCAAATATCAAATCCCACCCATGAACCACCAAACCCAATAAACAAGCAAAGAAAGTTGATGTACGCAATTGTTCAAGGAAACAAAGTGTATGTACGCAACTTGCATATGGACATCCTACGTATATACGCGACCGTCAAGCCAAAAACCACGTGTATGTTTCAAAAACAAATCCAAGCAAGGGAGAAGGATGAAAAAATCAGACCCAGAGTGAACAGAGGTTGTCAAGCAATGATACGAAAAGAAACACAATAGGAACGAGAGAAATCTAAGGAGAAAATTACTCCAAACCCTAAGAAAGAAGATTCAATCCCCAGTATGGTTGCCAATTATGTTACGAGGAAAATCTCTCTATGGCTAGGGTAAACCACAATAGACGGAAATGAAAACAAAAATCAACTCTATTCTCAAGTATGCTATGTAAACAAATATGCTAGAAAGACAAGATAAAAGGCCTACCTCGTCCAGACGTTTGATGAATTCCACCATTGAGCACTTGACCCAAAGAAATATAACTGCAACTAGTCCTCAACAACCAAGAAAAAAAATTATATGGTGATAATAAATGATGTTAGCACATTCGATAGCATAATCCATTAATAAACATGACAAATACACCCATGGAATAATAATTCAAATATTTGCAAGATATCAATTGGATGGGAAGAGAGTATTTCTATTAATATATGATCAGCATAAGTGAAAATGTTACAGACTTTCTGTGTCGGCACGGTTCAGAACCAAGAAACTAAGTTCCTTCCAGCTGGGCCTCCACCACTTCAATCCTCCACCAAAGGCAAGGTCATAGAAGAGAAACAATGAGGTTCTCAATCAATAAGGGAAGAAATTGGGGGATGAACACTATGTTCAGACTTAAAGGACAAAGGGATGCAGACTCAATACAAAGTAAATAATTTCTCCAGAGTAACTTTGCTCTCAAAGTTGAATCCTTTCTCCTCTTTTCCATAGCTCGAAATTGGCCCATTTATAGCCTTCAAATGGAATTGAAGGTCTGAATCGGAACGTTTCCAGTATATAGAAGGCTAAGGATCATAGATATCTTGTCATGACATGGAAAATTGACATTAATTTTCATTTTTTGGCACAAATCCCGATGTACACGGGCCGTAGTGGTACAACCTGCGTATACACATGTTGTATAGTAAGAAAGATGCGTACATGTAGAAAAATATGTATTTTTAACTCTGGGATTTACAAACAGGGATGATAAGTCTGCATAGGGAAATGGAAAAAGGCCTTCTGTGCAAGATTGCATAGGGTGAGGCAAATCTTGCTATAAAAACTAATCATCAAGGATATTAACTACCATGCAACCAAGTTTGCTACAAAGATGGCTTGTAAAATTTTGAGAAAGTGCAGAAAGGAAGAAGCCATAACAGGAGTTATAGCAATAGTCACACCATGTGCAAATGGTGTAGTGTTCATCTAAGAACCATACTTGTTGAACCAAATTCTGATAGATTGCAGAGATGCATAGGATAATGGAACAAAATTCCATTACTCCTTGTTGCTGATACTGATAGTATTGGTGGGCTGGTAGGAGCCCAAGTTTTCATCTTTTCTAGACAGGAAGGAAAATTTTTATGCAACATGCTATGAAACTTTGTGGCAGGCAAAGGACCCCAAGAAAAATAAGGACAATAATGTAGTATTTTCCATGTTCTTGGAGGATATGCAACAAAATACAACCATTTTCCAGAGGATCCCAGTTGAAGTGGTTCAAGGAAATGAAGGGATTGCTAATTTCAAGGCTTCAAGACATCATTTGTGGATTTAGGCCACAAGGGACCCAAAGAATAAGTGGTTGGAAATGAGATATTATACATCACACAAAGAAGTGGACTGGATTGTGAAAGACTGTCCTATGTAGTGGAAGGTTTCAACAACATAAAAGAAAGGAACAAAGCCTAAGGAGCCAGCAGAAGCAGGAACATCAAGGAAGACAATCATTCCAACAGATAATACAAGGAAGGTTGCATAGTGTGGCCAAGCTTCAGGAAGCAACACAACAAATAAGAAGCCAAGAAATAAAGATATAGTGTCAAGGAAAAGAGTAAAAGGGCATGGAGAGAAGGTAGATATCTCTCATCTGAAGGAAGTAAAAGATTGGGAAGCAACAAAGAAGAAAATTGAGGTGTAGACCTTAACCCCAACAAAGAAGAGAACGAGAACATAGGAGGCAGAAATAAGGAAAAAGATGAAGTATCACAAGAATCCTCCAACCATCACTATTACAGAGGACGATGCCAATTTGGTCGTAGACAAAGTCCAAGATAGAGGAGAGGATGTAGTACACACAACAAAGGCACAAAGGGAAGAAATCATGGAAAAATTAGTAGAAGTAAATGACACCTTACAGAGACTGCAACTAAATACATCGCATCATCCAACGATGTAGTAGAAAGAACAAGCACAGGAAGCATCAACGCAAAAATAACAAGAATATACTGTGAATACAATAGTAGTGAGCAGTGACAGATTCAAAGTCACACAAGAAATGTTGGAGATGGATGAAAACACAACACAGAGACCAGTAACGGATGTGGAACATATGGAATTGGTTATGGTGAACATACCTATGAGACACTATATGGACTACAAGCAAGTGTAATGCAAAAAGTAAAGTCTAGATCTAGGGTAGATGCCATCAACCTAGCACTCAATCGCGAGGTGAAGGAGATTTTGTAAGTGACATGTGAGCAAATCACATTGGAAAAGGAAGAGGAGAAGCAACGCATGGATAATTTAGAGAAGAATATTACAGAGGTATATAGGAACATACCAAACTGCACATAGGCACATGAAGTTATAGCAGAAGAGAAGATACATCAAATTGCACAGACCATGGAGAGATACAAACAAGAGATAGCAGACTTAACATAGAATTTAACTCTGAGAAAACCTCTAGAAGTATGGGAGAAGAGAGAAAAAAAGGATACTACACACATAGAGATTATAACGCAGTAGGTTTAAGAAGTGGCAAAATTGTATAACAAGACTGTACATATTTGGACGAGCCTATAAGAGGATGAAAAAATCTAGCATCTGGAGCAAAGAGAGAGAAAAATGAACGTGGAAGTTCAGGACTTGAAGAAGAGGAAAAATACAATGGACATATCCCTAAGAATGAAGGCCACACATGAGCTGAAAAACTTGCAGGAAGAAGTAAATATTGTGCAACAGGGGAAACAAGCAAGTCGGGCTCAGTTGGAGCCATTTCAACAACAAATCGAAGGAATGATAGAAAATCTCCAAACAGAGAAGGGAAGATGGGAACATGCACTAGTAGGAAGAAGAGAAGTGTTGAAAGAACACATAACAATGAAGGGTTTGGAGACACTAGCATGAAAGAGTGCAGAGGCTAAAGAGAAAACGTCAGAATTAGGAAAGAAGTTCCATGCATTGGAGGTAGTGGTGTAGAAGGTGCGATAAGGATAAGTGGCTTGGGATGAGCCACATGTTAGTGTTGGGGGCCTGTTGGAGCATACATGTTTGGAGAAAACCATAGAAAATGAGGTAGATCGGACCAAGAAAGAGAGTGTGCCACATTTTGAGAAAAACCAGTGTGTGCGACGAGATTTGTGGAAATCCGGTGCAAATGAATGGATGATTTATTTACAACTCGTACTAGAATAAATATGAAAATGAATGAATGGATCTGATGAATATTGTAATCAAATGCATGGTTAAATAGAAATAAGAAGTAAGAAAGAACATCCCCCAATCCCTTCCATTACTGCAGACATTTGTGTCCTGCAGTCACCCATAAACCATCTCGAGTGAGACTGCATTGTGCATTCTATGCGTGTAACACACCCACAGTGGAGACTCAAAATTTTCTCTCTTCTTAGGAGAAACAATACCCTCATTCAGGGTCTCTATTTCATTCTTCTCTTCCGGATCTCTCCAGCCACAATCTCCATGCTCTAAGACGAGCTTAGAGCAAGCATATATCCTCTCCCAAGTTCTTTGGGTTCTTTCATCCCCCTATACTTATATATGACCGTGGGATATCACTAGACGCCAAGACAACAGGCGCCAAGACGACCACCACACGGATCCTCTAGAGTGGCAAACCTTTGAAGTTCATGATCCAACGCCGCGTGTCTTCAGGGATTTCGATGACCCAGATTTACTTTGGGAATTTGGCATTTGAAAGTTTCAAACATTCCTACACCTTTTTTTCCTCCGAAGTACTCCATACCCAGAGTTACAGATCGAGCACCACGCGCCCATCTAAATCAACGGCTCAGATCCACTTCGAGACTTTGGCGTTCGGGAATCATGGACGCTCACACCACCTTTTCTCCTAGAGTGTTTTCTTCCAAAGTTAAGTATTGTGTGCCACGTGTCCCTCTCATTCGATGGTGGGGATCCACTTTGGGAATCCTTCTACTCTGCATTGCTTTCTCCCCATTTCCGAAGTACACGATCTACTAATGTGTGTCTCCCGCAGATCGATGACTATAAATTACTTCGACTCTTAGGGCTTCGGGAGTTTCAACTTCTCCCCACTCTCTTTCTTCCGTAGTGATTTCACCCGAAGTCGACGATCTTTCAAAGCGTGTCTCCCTCAAATCAATGGTCACGATTTACTTTGGGAGTTCTCAACTCGCGTGACCCCACTTTCCTCTGAAGTGGCTATCTCTCGAAATGGAAGATCTACTGACACCTATCCTCAGCTGACAAATGACTCAGATGAACTCCGATTTTCCGGCCTTTGGGAGTTCTTGTTTGACACATCCCCTTATCTCCTAGAGTGATTTCACTCAAAGTGAAGAATCTGATGACACCTGTCCCTTTGGCTTGGATGGCTCAGATATGCTTCGACTCTTCAGCTTGTAACTTTTGTTCAAGGGTCCTTTGGATCCCAGTGTGTGCCACTCCGAGAGGGACACCTAGAAAATCCGTCACTTGATGCATGGGTTCCCATAGGATCTTGACATTGATACTCGCGTTGCCATGATCGAACGATCGTGAGGGATCCCGAAGGATCCTTAGATCCACGGTCCACATCAACTTCGGAACTTCGAGACTTCTGGGGTTTTGGTGCTACCAAACCTTTTTCCTCCCGAAGTGGTCAACGTTGGACTAACTATATCATAGATCCAATGGTCGGGATAGTTCCCGGGCATCCTTAGATCTAAGACCCAGATTAACTTTGGGACTTCGGGGGTTTCAACTCCTATGCAACGAATATGCTCCATTCATCAAACCCATGAAGTCCAAAGGGTTATAAGGGTTAACACTTGCATTCTTTCTCCAGATCTGACGATCGTGAAGAAATTCGGCTTCTCTCGAACTAATCTCATCCATTCGTCTTCCAAATGAAAGGATCTCTCATTTCAGGACTTAAATATCACTATCCTACCTGAGCTTTTCTATCTCCTTAAGTACTTAAGTATTTTGTGCTACTTCCCCTGAACTTAATGATTAGAGAAATCCTTCGCGTACCTCTTGCCCTCATCTATCAACTCTAGAACTAAAGAGGTTCTCAGTCTCTACCCGCCTCGCATAAACTCAGTGCATACATGCACTGCCTCTTCTGAGCTTAACAGACTCCTTCCTCCAGGAGACTCAGAACGACTAGGAGTGTCAACATGCACATGTGAAACTGTGCCCAAAGTCGATGAACTCATAATTCATTTATTTTAACTTGATCCACCATAGGGCTTAGTCATTTACGTGTATAGGCTAGAGAATTCCTTACTTGCTTAAATATACAATCAAGTAGAATTAAAGGGATACAGTATAATCACTAAGCAAGCATGCACATCCCTGAGACATTCATAGAATATTCAACCTTAATTCACAGTTACCACTTAAACACACATGATATAAGATTACTTATCTATTACAGGTGGTGGCCAACTAACTGGCTGTGGGTGTTTTTCCTTCCACCCAACCATAGGCTCATAGGAATTCATTCTTAGCACTCTGGCCACCCCCGTGCCAAGCCATGATATCACCAGGGAGTTTATGCCACTTCTCATCGATCCTTTCTATTTCGCATCTTCTGTGAGGTTTATCAGATGCTTTCTCAGCATCAAGCTCACATACTTCTGCTTAGGTCCCATTCTTTGCATTATAGTTTTCACATTCTTTCCTCTAGTGATATCATGGTCAGTACTTTCAAGGCTTCACCCCCATAGTCAGTTATTGAAAAATCAAACAATAATACATTTACACTGTTCCCATGCCACAACATGGTAACCCTAATTAATGATTAATTACAAGTTGGGGGAAATAGGGGTGTTACAATGTGCAATGTAGCCTTATGGTTTACCAAAAGGGACGATGGTGATAATGGTTTTGTTGGAGAACTAAGATAGAACCCGGGTCATCCCATAAGTCCAACAACTGTGTAGAGTATCCAACTGCAATCTGTGAAATGTTACATTTAGATGTGGAAGACACCGATTCATGAGAATGTGTCATGTGGTGTGATGCACCAAAATCAAATATCCAGTTGTCTAAGGATGCATACAAGGCTTGAGAAGATAGGGAATGTCCTTTCCTAGAAGAATAATATTTTGGCACTGCAATCTTGTGTTGCCTCATGGCTTCATTCAAAGCTTCAAGTTTCAACCAACATTTGGATTCGACATGCCCAATTCTTCCACAGAAACTGCACGTGTCACTTGATTTCTTCTTCCTTGTCTTAGAGGAAGACTCATGAGACTTGGAAGATGGAGGAAAATATTTTGTTTTCTTTTGAGGCTTTGAGGTAGACTCACCGGCTTGAGCATAATATTTCTTCTGCTCATACATAGTCTTGTGCTTACTTTTGGAGGTATGAGCCACAAGATCTTGATTCTTAGAGCCAGAAAGAGCATCTAATTGAGTAAGCTTAGATTGTTCTCTAGTAAGACGCTCATAGAAAAGTTCAAAGGAAGGAATTTTAAACTCACTTCCGACTGCATCCATAGTAGAATAAAATGAAAAAGAAAATACTTAATAAGGACCTTTTATCTTGGATAAAATCAAGAATATGCGTTCTTCATCTGATTTAGTTTTTCCACACCCTTTTAGTTGTGCCACCAATAACTTGAATTTGGTAAGATAGTCTTCAATGGATGCATGCTCATCCAGTACCAATGATGACAACTCCACTTCCAATTGTAGGGATAGAAATTCATTGAATTTTCCAAATAAGGAATCCAACTTGTCCCAACTTGCTTTCAGAGTTCTACAATCAACAATGTGGAATAACAAGTTATCTGACCTTTTGATTGCAACAACTATTGCATCTGAAGTTTCTATGTATGATAATTATGGGGAATTAGGAGCTCAATAGTCCTTAACTCCGCCATTTACAATTGAGGATGCAAGAAAGAAACACATATCACATATTTTTGTTTTTTTTTAAATGTTGCTTGCAATAGAAATGTTGGAAGCTTAGGCTCAAATAAAAGAGCTCCAATAAAACAAAATTTACAACAAAATTATAGTTTATTCAAATACGAATAGATATCACACTGAGGCACACATACAACGATCTCTCCAGCTGAAAAACAAAGGTAGAACCGAGCGTTGGATATGGAGTGTAAAGATTGAGCCAATGATTTTTAAATAAAATGATGCTAAAAACAATTGCAAAAAATGTCGGATGAGAATAAAAATATCGGATGTTTGGACTCTAGTAAGAAATGATTGATGGACCGATCTCTGGTTGGAGAAGAACGAATCAACATATTCCAGATAAAAATATATTCACAAAGACACAAGTAATTTCAAGTCTCCCAACTTCAAATCAATAAAAAAATCTTTGAAGAAAGGCCTGCAATCTGGACTCTCGTCTGCTTTGTAGCTTGAGCGTCTCTGATTTTGAGGTTTCCTCCAATTTCATGATGTCGCTGAGCATAGAGGCCTCTCGGACAAGCTAGATGAGCTGGGCGCTTTCCTAGATGAGTTGGAAATTTGTAGGACGAGCTGGGTGAGCTGGACGCTTTCTGGATGAGCTTGGCAATTTTCTAGAAGCTTTCTGATTTTGCATATCTTAAGTGGGTGATATTTTTAATCTTGGGAAGTGGTTCTATGGAAGATTAATGGTGACATGTTGTTGTACCCCATTAAAGGACTGGCACACCTCCAGGACTAAGAAGGAGGGGAATGATCACAACTCTCAACTCTCCTATCGATACCAGTGCCACAAACACCCAAGTCCTCACTTTGATCGACCGACCAATAGTATGTAGAGAAAACAAATAACTCAGAGGGAGGTCAAATCTGTGGAGCATACACACAAGAAAGAAGACGAAGGAGTCAAAGCAACAAAGGAGTTGACTTCAAAGCAACAAATAATTATAACAATTTTACATGGATTTAAGATTATGGTGGAAAAAGGTTATAATTCGAACTTTGAAAAAATAATTTCATTCACAACTATTCTATTTGGGGATTGATTTTGTTGTTTTAAAAAAGGTGATACACTATTATTCGATTTGGGGGTTGATTTTGTTGTTTTTTGTATAGATATTTAATATTAGAGATCTCATTTTGAGATTGCAATTCTCATCAAGTTGATAACTATGATAACTAAGTTTTCATAAATATTTTGAATCTTGTCCCAAATCTCTTTAGCGGATTTATAGTGTGCAACTTTGGTGAATACCATATCACTAAGAACATTCAAAAGTGCATTTGTGTCTTTGGAATTATTCTCAGTGATTTTTATTTCTTTGTCATTTGTTGGTGGAACTGTTGGTGCTGTGTATCCATCTACAATTGATTTCCAAACTTGAAATCCATGTGCCTGTATATATGTCCTCATCCTTATGCTAAAAAATGCATACTTCTGTCCATCAAACTGTGGTATTCCATTTTTATATGAGTTGGTACTCTCTATGATCTACCTTTCAGTGGTTAAACTAATTTTAAAGGAACCTGCTCTGAAACCAATTGTTGGATTACTGAGAGGGGGGGTGGGGGGGGGAGGGTGAATCAGTAATAGAGCAATTTAATCCTTTTTAACCATATAATCCAAGTGTTATATCAATGAAGCATTATCATCCAATAAATGCAGATTAAATAAGCAATGAACAAATCAACAAACATAAACATACACAATACACCAGTGTTTTACATGGAAACCCAAATCGGGAGAAAACCAAAGAATGTTTTTTCTTATATGTCTTGAAGAATTACATTCATTGGAAGCACCAACTTCCTTTGTTTTCCAGCTGAAATTGTGTTATCACTAAAATTTTGTCCGCACATGGCGACAAGAACTCGACATCGTCAAACAGTAATGAAGTCATTCATGGCACTGAATTAATTTCACAGCATTCCAAAAAGGTCAAAAACTATACAAAGTAGTGAAAAATTGAAGAGTGCTTTACAAAAGTTGGGTGCGCGCGCACGTGCGTGGAACATGAACGTAGAATGCGCGCATACGCGCAAGATGCATGGTTGTTAGCGCAAAAAACTGCGCACCTGCTAAACGATGCATTTATGAATGTGGTCAGCCTCCCAACCACTTCTGGTTCAGCTCCCAAGCTGATTTGACTTCCAAATCCAGGCTGGATCCGAATGGTGGGCTAGTCAAAGACCTAATAAAGCCCTAAAGAGACTCTTTTCACACTACAAAGGAGTTACACAATAACCCAATGCAATGCTATAAAAATCCATGAAGAAACCTCATTTTCTCAAGGAATTCTATGTAATGTTATGCTGCCTAATTTATTTAAGGACTCAATCCTTGACAAAAGCACATTGGCACCATTTCATTGAGCAATCCACCTCTCCATTGAGTGGACTTGCAAAGGAGTTCTTTCATCACCATTTTTATTTTTCTTGTTGTAAGGAGAGCAAGTTTGTGAGGGTCCAAGAGCCTTCCTTTGGAGGAAGAAGGGACTCATAGTCCCCTTTCTTCATTGTGCTTTGATTTCATCAATAGATCAACCTAAAAACATTGGTGATATTGGTTTTTTTGTGTTTGTTATCTCTATATCCATATGCTTATGATTTTAGTTTGTATTAGTTTAATTCTTGCTTATATTTTGTTTTTCTTTCTCTAACTCTTTCCTCTACAGTTGTCATGCTCGCTGAGACCCAACTGGGCATGTAAGCACCTCTTATTTGCTCACCAAGGTGGAAAAAAGGGTGCAAACAGATTGGCGACTCCACTGGGGAAAGGTATCAAATTCCTACCTCATTTGGGTTTATTTTTCTCTTCTTTTAGTTTGTTTAACTTGCAGGTGCACAAACCGGCCTCAGCTGACCTGCTAACCAGTCAATTCATAGGAGAAGTGAGAGAAATCCATCAAGATTTTCTTTCTCAGCCGTTTGTTACAGGTGCACGGGTATTCTACCCCACAGACGTGCATCGTGTGTGCATGCGCTTAAACAATAGCTTTTCTCTGCACGCATGTGCATTCTGACTCAACTCTGTTCATGCGCCTGCGCTCTGTGCACCTCTGTCTACACTAGGGGCCGCGCATTTGATCATAATTTCACATTGTAAGTTCTTGGGATGTGGGAAAGGCCATCTGCCTTCTTAAAAATGATGTCAAAAATGTTTTAAAGCCACATTACACTTAGTCCCCTCATCATATAAAGGGGTTAGTCTAAAACACACATAGGCACTTAGGAGGATAAAATCAATTTCCCTTCTTTGCTTTTTGCCACATGGATGGCTTGTTTTGACTTACAAACATAAGTGAACACTCATATTTAATCACATCTAACTCACATTTGGGGACTATAAATTGGAGTAAAAATCGTTGAGTATGCTCTTCTCTCGCGCCTCCAAGCGATCTTGAGAATCAGAAAAAGATTGTGAAAACAATCTCATCTCCCTTAACAAAGTTTCAAAACCTTTAGGAGAGGACAACGGCCCTTCTTGGGACCCCTCTTAGTTTTATTTTTCAAACACATTTTAAACTTGTAATGGGCCCATACATGCCCACATGCTATAAAGATAGGATAGTGTTTGGAATTTCGCTTTCTTAGATCAAAACACTAGGAGAGTTTAAAGGTTTGTAACGGGCCCATACATGCCCACATGTTCAATATATGATAGTTTCATGCTTTTTTTAGATTACATCACAATAGGGAGTTAAAGGATAGTAATGGACCCACATGTCCACATGCTAGCTTCCTAGGGCTTTTGAATTCCGCAAGGTTGTACCAAAGGCATTTAGTTAATTAGGTAATCAAACTCTTGTAAGGACCAAGCGAAGTCCACATGCAGAAAGGTGACATATAATTCACTAAAATTGGCACATTTTCACTCACACACAAAATTCACTTCTCACTCACATAGATTCTTCTTGAAAGTTGGAGGTCAAAGTAAGTTTCCTCCAAAGAGATTCCAAAAATACCCCATCTTTTCTTGACGAGACTATCCACTCCCACTTTTAATCAACGAGGTTGGTTTGCACCCCCAACCTCACAAAACAACTTCATCTAAAATATTTCTAAAAACTCACTGAGTTCTCCTCCACAGGAGGTGCCAAAAGAAATTTTTTAGTCTAGGTAGGATTTCGGGGATAGGCATCCAAATAACTCCCTGTTATCTGGTTCTCACATTTTCAAACATAGAGGTTGTCAATTAGGGAACTTAAAATGTTCCAAGTCAAGTGTTCCAATCACCATAAGGCATGGAGATACCTGTGAAGGGTTGAAGACTAAGGTCTGGTTTTTCTGTGTGTCTCCCCTTGAGGCACCCACCTCTTGGACGGGATCCAGCCCGTGATCCATTTCTTAGGCCGAAAATCTAAATGCCGCACTTTGACCGAGGTACCTAGTGGCCAAATTTAGGACATCTACCCAGGTGGCAATTGTGGGCTGCAATTGCACCTTGATTGGATTTTGTGTGGCTATTGGTAAATATCGCTAGCTCTTTCAGTATATGCCCCCTTTACCCCTCATTATAACCAATTATTTCATCCTTCACTAGTTTCTCTTCCGGCGACTTTAGACCCCACTATTGAGTACTATTGTAAGGTTCAGTGCTATTTGAGAGGAAGGATGTTACGTCTTCTAGGACATGAGAATTTGCTTTCTTTTGATTCCTCCACGTGGACAAAACCCACTTACCCACATATATTTTTCTTTCTCATTTTATGTATGATGCACATCTGATTACAGTTTGATTTGGATATATATATATTGTGTAAACATTCAACGCAAAGACTTTGGTTTATATATTTCTCTCACCACTTGTTGCACACATTCACACAACTAGTCTGACATCATAGAGGAACCACAGAACCCCC
>JASDQU010710831.1:0-11059 GCA_032191745.1 Picea mariana
CTTTTGGTTTTTTGACAAGAAGAGATATTGAGATTGAAATGGAACTTCAGCAGCAGTAAGTGGATTTGACTGATCAATTCCATCTCATATATGCACAGACAACCAATTTGAAGGTGGCAACCTAGCCGAAGCAATTATCTTTGCACAGATCTCATAGTTACTCTGTAAGTTGGCTAAAACTCTTGACTCAGAAGAAGCTGCATACCATACGCTGTGAAGTCGAATCATTAGGTGGGTATTTTAGTCTTGCTTTAAGGAAGTCCATTACAATATTCAAAATTACATTCGCATTGTGAGTAACTTATTTACCTTTTGTGTTTGTGCATGTCTCGTGGAGGAAAGAGCATGCTTCTGTAGGTTTATCTTCTATGTTTGAACTTTGATCTAGTATCTCCTCTTTAGTGTAAGTATTGTTTATAGAAAATTTGTTTAAGCTGAAACTGTTATACTTTTCTCTTGATCCATGTATGCTGTGTCGTTCTCATTCTGTCCTGTATTAAAACTTCATTGTAAAATCTAGATGCGAAGTCTGGGGATCAGATCAAGGCTCGATGAAGTATCTGAAGGACCATTTTCTGTGAAGGAGGTGCTGAATCGCTGATCAGTGAGTGTGCATCAGGTATAAATTTCATTTCAGTTGAATCTATTGCAGAGCTATAATTCTCTCAGGTCCATGCATTTAACTTCATAGCCCATCTAGTGCATTGTCAGCAAGTGTTTTATGTTTCTATAAATGTGCAGTGCAAATGTGTTGTTGAATACATCTGCAGTGAAAACAACCACAATAAATGTGCAGTGCAGACAACCACAATAAGTTGCTGATGGGATTATCGTATTCCCCTGAAGTAATTGTGATTCTTATTTATATGTTTGTTCGTTTTTAGTACCAACTTGATGAATTAATTCAAAAGAATTTTCGGGCTCGAAATGAAACGGACACCTCTTTGTTTTTTTGTGTTGTTTCCAACTTCTTGCGAATACAGAGACAATTTTATGGTGAAGAGGTAAGCTCAGAGACAGTTTTATGGTGAAGAGGGAAGCTCATCAACAGGTTCCTTGCAATACCTTTCCAATTCCTCTTATGTAGGTTTAGCTCTATGAATGAATAAATATTCCTTAGGTTTAACTCTATGAAGGAATAAATATTCCTTAGGTTTAACTCTATGACTGAATAAATATATATCAGATTTCTTTTCAGTCCATGCATTTTATCTTTAATATATTGAAAGTACAAAAAATAGGCATTTTACATTGCTTGGCATTTTTTGTCTTCTGAATCTTTATGATTAGCTTAGTGCATTTAGTGGAAGATTGCATTTTACTTCTGAATTGCAGAGTTGAAATTGAAAATTGCACTATTTTTATATGCATATCATTCATTGAAACGTTAAAATTAGACATTGCTTTATATTTATATTTATTTTCTTCGAGAGTCGTAATATCATGAGTTTCACTTCCATGCATTTTTTGAGTAATCACAACCAATAAAATTTACGCTTTAAACTAAAATTGATTAGTCACGATTTTATTTTTAGGGTGCACAGACTAGTTTAGGATTTAGTGCCTTGGGATAGGATTTTGTGAGTAAACTTCTCCAAGGCAATTAAATCAACATATGTGTCTGAGATAGGGAGTTGAGAATTCCATTGTATAATTGGTAAGATCAGGAGGCTCCGCTCACACCGGAGTTAATCACGAGGTCACACAAAGTTCGTTGAAGGGATAACCCCCGGATACTCGCCTAGAGTCAGAGATATTTCTGTGGATTTATTCGTATTTGGGGATCTTGCTAGTACCCATACCTTTGTGAGAGGCGGTGCTTTTAAGGTTTCGGGCTTTGCTACCGTGCCCATACGGTAATCTAGACTTACAACTGTTCGCCTGTGCATCGGTTATACATTGGTTTATTAGTTGCTTGACTTAGGTATCTCATAGGTTACTTGCAGGGGTTATTCTGCTTGTACCCTGGGTCAGATAGGGGTCGGACAGCACACTTCCTCTATGGAAGATTACCTCTCCGGGGGGATCTGACCGACTGGTTGTTAAGCCCACGAGGGCCCTTATAACTGATTCTGTTACCTCCAAAATTTAGCGGGGAGTCTCAGGTCCCTCTTGGACGAGACATACCTTCTTTAGCGAGGGAGGCCACTCAGCCACTTTAGCCCGTTTGCATGCATATTGGTCGTTTGAATTTTGGTATGCTCTTTAACTACTAGTTGGCCCTAGGATATTTTTATTTTGTAGATTCATAAGTCGTCATGGATTCGGACTAGCATCTCCGTCGATCCCGTCAGTTGTTACAATTACCACCGGATTTCGAGTTCTTGCCTTCTTAAAGGCGTAGAGTTATTAGGCATGGTACACACACATCCACCTTTCAGACTTGTGGTTCCACAAGGATGAGCACTGAATCTAGTCTCTAGAACACGGGGAGTTCTTCAACTCCCATACCCACTATAGTTAATAGCACCCCTTCGACTCCTGTAACCACCACAGTTGCAGTGCTGGAGGCATATACTGGTACTATGGCCTGACCTGTAGTTAATGCTTCGTCTCTTGCTTCGAACCCTTTTGGGGGTCTTGTTCATTCGCCGAGTTACAATGTTCAGTCCATCCCTATGGATTCTAGTCCATTTTCCTATTGTATGCCTAACTTCACTTCGCAGTTTTCGAATGCCATCCCAGTTGTTGGCCATAACGCTAGCATTGGACTTGGGGGCACTACACCTCCTTACACTCCATTTCTGTTTGGTAGTTCTCATATCCCTTAGACAAACCCTAATATAGAAAGTATTTGTGCTCTTAACCTCGATTCTAATCCTTTTATAGATGGGTGGAACAACCAACTTGGCAGACAAGTTCCGTCTTATTTCCCTACCTCATCGGTGTCGATTCTGACCAATACTTTTGGCATGACAAATCCACTTCAATCCTCCAGGTTCCTTCTTGAAGGAGGTCAGTCTTACCCTTTGGGAAACCCCTAATCTGGATCCAATCCAGTTGGAGGCAATTTTCATAACCCCAACCCAGATCTTGCTCAGCTGGGGGCAATTTTTATAATCCTCAACAGAATATTCCTGCTGGAATGATGCCCAACCCACTTGATATGAATCAGCCCAGAGGAGGGCCTTATAATTTCGGACAGGGCTATGGTTCTTACCTAAATCCTAGATGGATTGCAGTTCCACACACACAATCTTTTGCGGGAGGCTGGGGCCAGATGTCGCAACCCTGTCTCCCTTTTCTGACACGCTTAATCTGCCAGATTTGGCTAAGTTAATGAACGACCTGGTGTGCCATGATCCCACATGCCCCCCGTCCCCACCAAGCTTCCTTCAGACATCCCAAATTTTGAAGGCAAGAATGGAGAGGACCTTGGTGATCACGTCACTACCTTTCACCTTTGGTGCTCATCGAATTCTCTTAAGGACAATTCTATTAGATTACGATTGTTTCAACGCACTCTCATTGGAGTTGCGATGCAGTGGTATATTGAGCTACCTAGAGGGACATATGGGTCATTTAATTAGTTGGTGATGGTCTTTCTTAACCACTTTCAGTTATCCATCCATTATGATGTTGGCCTCGAACTTTTGTCTACTTTACACCAAGACACTGCCACTCATATCTCGGATCATATCCAGCAGTGGCATAGACGAAAGAGGTTGAGTAAGACGCCTTTCTTTTAGAATGGTTCCTTAAGTCTTTGCACCCTCCTATCTCAAAGGATGTTGCTACTTTTGGGATCACCACCGAAGAAGAAGATATCTTTAGAGCCCAACAGTTAGACTTGATATATGCTCAGTATGGGATGTTATATCACCTTCTTCTAGAAGCACCACAGTCAAGTTACGACCTGCCAGTGTAAAACCCACAGACTTGGTGATGATCCACTTGAAGACTTTGTCTCTAAACCAGTATGCTAGAGGACTAGCTTCGTCTGTGTCTTCCAACCCCACTCAATCAACGAATGTACATTCTGTGCAATCGTCGAAAAACCCAAATGGTGACCAGGAACCAGGTGGGAATAAAAGGAAAGGTTGAAATAATCGTAAGGGTGGGAAAAATGGTAATAAACCCAAGGACAAGGATAATAATGGGAAACCGAATGATAATGCTGGAGAGAGCAAGAAAGAGAAACGCAAGGTGAAGTTTCCTTGTAAAATTTGTACTGATGACCACCTTATGCATTTATGCCCCAAACTCGCGGAGGCTGTGAGGCTTTTGAGTCTACTTCCCACTGTGCTGACGAATCCATTCCCACATAACCAACACTTAGCCTCGAGCTCTTCGAATGATGGAAATGTGTTCGGTGGCAGTCAAAACCCACTGTCACAAGATGGCGACCGCATATGTATCAATATGGTTGATGCAAAAATCGATGTAGCCACTCAATCTCGAGATTATAGCTCTTTGCAAGCTAACTTTGGTCTATAAGCTCACCCTCCTCCTCCAGAGACGAACTTACAGATTGAGAAACTAGAGCCATCACCTCGTATTTCGAAAGGAATACTTAAGAACTCTACCCACAATCCTAACGCTAGAGCCACCCATAACTACTCTATTGTTGAAGATATGGGCCAAACCCCTTGTGCGATGTCGGCTTTGGAGGTACTCCAGACGTGTCCTTCATAGAGGAATTTCTTACTCTCTACCTTAGGAGCTCTAGAACCCAATGGCTCAAAATTTATCAAGTTTGATGTCACGGATGTGAAGCCTCGCTTACCCTTCCAAATCCATGTGGAGTATTCCAAGTATACCATCAAACCTGTGGTTGTTGATGAAGGTGATGCCACCTGTGTGATGTCCTTGGTCTATTGGAAATCTCTCAATTCTGCAACCCTTTCCAAGTCATCGAACATGCTCATTGCATTCGACGGTCATTCCTTTTGCCCTCATGATATTCTCCCTGCCTTTCCGGTCCAGTTAGGTGGGAAGATGGTAGAGGTGGAGATAGAGGTAGTTGATGCGCCTCTTGATTATAACCTGTTACTAGGACGCAAGTGGACCTATGTTATGGTCGTTGTCGTATTGTCCATCTTCCATACGCTTTTTTTTCCTCATCAAGGGAAGATTGTGATGGTCGACTAGTTCCCCTTTGCGTACTCTAGTCCTAATGCATCTGTCGAACCGTCGATCCCTGTACTCGATTCTCAGCCGAAAACTGAGAATATCGGTGTCAGAATGTGTTCTTCCCTTATGGTTACTTTCGACTTCTCGACACCGAATCACCACGTTTACGCCATGTTTAGTAGGCTTGTTTCGACAGGGAGGTCCATTCCTTTCTGCACTTCTTATTTTAGTGATCCATGGACCCTACCTTCCTTGCCTTCGTCATGTGAAGGTCAGTCGCATGCTAGCATGGCCATGTCACTATCGGCAAGAAAGATTGTGTATCAAGCTGTTCTTGACTCTTTCGCCGATCCCGATCCTGTCACCTCGCCAACAGACAAGGAGGATGCTATTCTTAGGCATGTATGGGCCACGTCATTGTCTTGTTCGCATGATTGCCTATATGAGACTTGGCCTTCAGACGAAGCCATCCTCGAAGCCATGAATGGTTCCGATAGACCTTGGGATGATATGCATCATCGATCTTATTTTCTCCCAAGTCTTGAAAGAATCGAGCAAGATGATTTTTGGTCTACTTTGAGTGAGATAGATGGTCACGCCATGGTTCGACTTGATACGCACAGAATTTATGCCAAAGGAAACATGGCAAGTATTTATCCTACCGTCTCGATAGATATCTCTCGTACCCCTGGCAAAGTCAAAAATGTAAATATAGGTGCGGATTGTTCGTCAGAAGAAATTATGATCTAAACCGAACTCTTCAAAGAATTTCGAGATGTATTTTCTTGTTCATATGAAGAGATGCCAGGGTTCGACCCTTGTGTTGTCGAAGATGATATTATAAATTATCCAGATGCTAAACCTGTTCGACAACGTCTTAGAGCTGTGAATCCTAGGAAGGCCCCTGCTATTAAAGCAGAAGTGGAGAAATTGCTTAATGTTGGCTTCATCTACCCGGTTCCTTTGACTGAATGGGTATCCAACCTCGTTCCTGTGATTAAAAAGCAAGCAACCATCTGTGTATGCATGGACTTTCGTGATCTGAACAAGGCTTTTCCTAAAGATAACTTCCCCACACCTTTCATTGATCATATTCTTGATGAGTGTGCGGGAAGTGAGATATTCTCTTTTATGGACGAATTTTCAGGGTATAACCAAATCCAAATCAATCCTGAGGACCAACACAAGACGACATTTATATTCCCTTGGGGTACTTTTGCATACCGAAAAATGCCTTTTGGCCTTAAAAACGCCGGAGCAACCTTCCAACGTGCCATGACTTTCGATTTTCACGATCTTAAGCACAATACGAAGCCTACCTTGATGATCTCGCTCCTCACTCCCGCAAGAGAGTGGATCATATTATGCACCTTCAACTTGTTTTTGAAAGATGTCATTAATATAGAATCTGGTTGAACCCTCACAAATGCATCTTTTGTGTTAAGTTTGGTCGTCTTTTAGGATTTTTAGTCTCCGAGACTGGGATCATGGTAGTTCCTCTTAAGGTTGAGGCAATACTTCAATTGCCTCTCTTGCGCACGATTAGACAGCTTCAGGTTTACAGGGGAAAGCTAACTTTCTACGTCGGTTTATAGTGAATTGCGCCAATATCACTAAGGGTTTCATGCGCCTTTTAAAGAAAGACACCCCTTTTATCTGGGATGAGCGAGCCCAGGAGTCTTTCGACACTTTGAGGAAAGCCTTGGTATCGACCCCTCTACTGAAATCTCATGATTACAATAGAGATTACTTACTTTACATTGTTGCGTCTGAAGAAATGATTGGTATGGTTCTAGTTCAGGAGGATGATGAGCTTCATGAGCATGTCATCTACTATCTTAGTCAAAACTTAGTCGGTCCTGAGCTTAATTACTCTCACGTTGAAAAAATAGCTTTGACTATCGTTCACGTAGTCCAACGTTTATGTAACTATATATTACTTTGCAAGACTACCATGGTTGTTGATGTAAATCTGTTTCAATACGTCCTTACCAGATGTATAATAGGAGGGAAATATAATAAATGGATTGTCATTTTACAAGAGTTTGATCTCGACTTCACTTCGGAAAAGTCCAAGAAATCAATGGTCTTCACAGAGTTAATATCTGATTTTCCACGATTAGATGAGGATGTTATCCATGTTGATTCATTTGCAGATGAACACATTTACCTTGTCTCATCGTCTGACTCCTGGTATGGAGACATTGTTCTCTATTTTCAGACTTTGAAGTTCGCACAACATCTTTCGTGAGATGACCGACGACGTATTAGATACCAAGCTAAGAAGTATACCATCATCGGTGACACTTTGTATCGTCGATGGATAAATGATATATTACATCATTGTTTAACTCACGAAGAGTCCGAGTCAGTCCTAAACGATTGCCACAAAGAGGCTTGTGGTGGTCACTTATCCGGGCTTGCGACAACCTAAAAAATCTTGCGAGCTGGTTATTTTTGGCCTACTATCTTTAAAGAAGTGTCACCCCTGCCATTCAAGATGTGTGTCAAATAACCACTACCTAAATCGGATTTTTCTAGTCTTCTGTCGGACCAGAATCCCTAATTATCCATGGAGGCCCAACGTAAGCTGGCTCTTTCTTTGTCCTTCTCCGTTCCCATGTGATCGTGGGTCATGTTCACGGTTCAATTTGAATGCAGTGCTTATTTGTATTTCGCACCTTGGTGCTACGGTAATGTCTAAACGTTCGACTCTGCAACCACTGAACCTCGACAGGGCTAGCGACTGACCAATGGGGACGAATCCTTATAGGGTCAGCAAATGACCAATAGGAACAAATCTCAACAGGGGTAGAGAACCGCCAGTGAGAACATGCCACATTGCGCGGTTAAGTGGAATACAGGTGGCAAAAAGGGAAACTCGACATGATAGTTGACATGACAGGAGGGGGGTCCCACTTCCCACGCCACACTATTCCAGACCCCCCCCATTAAAGGCAGAATGGCAAGGGGGGTCCGGAATCCTCTTGAGAGCCGTTGATCATGATGAATTAATCTCGACCATTCGAGAGTTGCATGTCCAATTCCGGACCCCCCAAAACAATAAGGGGGCTCCGGAATGGAACCTCAACCGTTGATCTGGGCGGGTGGACTCTGGCCATCCAGATCTGCTCGCTACTTACCTTTATGCGCACTCGCACCCCAGCGTAAGGTTGACATCTCTACCTCACATCGGACGGTCATCCCAGACCCAGGATCCTCCGAGAGGATCCTAACCATTCGTTAGAGCCTGACCACATGCTAACATCTCGAGGTTTATAAGTCTGGACTTCGGGATTCGAGAGCACGGGGTAACATGTCCCTTCGGTATCTCGAATGCTGAAACGCCGAAGTGTTGAACGAACATCAATCAGAGATTAGCCCCCTTGGTTTAAGCATTGGTCGATATGACCTCTTCCCATATGACCACAACCTCTCTTCCGTTGGGATTTATCAAGGCGAGAGCCCGACCTATTGTCAATTATACTCTCGAATCCCTGATTCCCGATTTCCGTAATGGGAGATCTTACAACACGTAACCTGTGTCAATCGGACGACTTAGATCTATCCCAGGATTTCCACAATGGAAAGTCTCGATCTCTTGTCAACAGGAATCCCGATTTCGCGATCCCCGATTTCTCGAAATGGGTGATTTCTTGACACATGACCTCTATTAATCAGACGGCTTAGATCCGTTCTAGGGTTTTTCTCCCCTAATACCCTGGAGTCTTAACCCTCGGGTAACTTCTGTCAGATCCAACGACTGTCGGGTTCTTCAGCCAAGATTTGACGGCTCATAATGGTTCCTACCCATGCATTCTTCCGCGACTCCCTGGGCATGGGAAAGATCCATGGTCCAAATACTCTCATGAAACTTGGGCATCTATGGTCTTAAACTCTTCGCTACCCACGAAGACACAGGAAAACCAAGTGGTAAGGCATTTAACGCCCTACTTTTTCCTACTAATCTAACGGTTGTGGGTGACCACCGATTCCCCGACGAAATCTCATCCGTCGATTAATACCTATAAGGTTAAGGTACCTAACACTCCATCTTCTCCTTCCGATCTAACAGTCATGAGTGACCACAGATCTCCCGACGGGATCTCATCCGTCGATTCGTTACTTCATCCTTATGTTGTCATCTCAGTTTTCAAGAAGATCGTTCCTCCTCATGCAGAGTCACTAAGGCCTTACACCTTCACAACTACCTTCCCGGTTCTTGATGGGCTTTGTAAGGAAGATATTTCTATGGGGAGGTTTACACAGGGTACTACCTGAGGTATATAAGGATGTCATCCTCCTGAGAACCAGACGTGAAGTCTAAATTTGATCAGTTCACACACAAATAATGAATTCATGAAGACATAAATCATACGTAGTCTTTCCATATAAATATACAACTACTAGTACTGATCAAAACACCATACAATCATTCTTATAATGAAATCATTCACAGATTCACATCTCATGAGCATAATTATCAGAATAAGCACATATATATATATCAAGATGCCAGAGGCAAACCACTTATCCGAGATAACACAAGGGGTCAAGCAACTGCTGAGAGGGGTGCTCGTTTCCACCCAACCGTAGGCTTAGCGACTCCCAGCGGATTTACCACTAGCCACCCCCGAGCTGAGACTACGATGCTGTGAGACTGCGTCTCCATTTTCCAGTGACCAGGAGAAAAGGTTGCAATCCTTCCTCTCTGCTATCACTCACTCTACGTAATGCCAGAGTTCTCCCCTCGTGTCTGCCCCCACAATCACTTCTACCCCACGCCTTATCCTCTTGCGAGGTTGCATGTGGTGTGATTACCCTTGTGCTAATCAGGACTGACAACTCTACGGATGGGAGGTTCACCTCCCATCCATAATTAAACCATCTACCTACCATCTTGTGAGACATTTAATTCAGGGCCAGCGAGCCACTTTTGGTTCTCTAGGATAGTGGAGTCCAAATACGGTATTAATTCTCGGTGGAAGTTAACGCAACCTTTCTAGGTGCCCTGCACCGCCATCGTGGTCTCTTTTTCTGCACATCCCCTCTCAGCAGTCCAACAATAAATTCAAAATGTTATTCACATTCATTGACCTTTTCCTCAAGGTCCATTTACATCACATATTCACATTTATGAGTTCACCATAGTTCTTGGCCAGTCCAGTTATATTTACAAGCTGGGGGAAATAGGGTGTTACACTGCGACAATGAGCTTTGCATATATCTCATGTTCACTTGCTGGCTCAAAGTCTTAATTCAGAGCCGACTACAAGAGATAGGTTGCGAGGTCGAATTTTCTTAGGTAGGTAATTTAGTCTTTCTTAAAGGAAGTCCATTACGTTATTGGAAATTACATTCATTTGTGCATATTCATATGGAGAAGAGATCATCCATGAATTGGAATAGTCGCATTAAGGGATGAGAATAGAGTTGGCAATATTACCTCCTACCCTATGTGGATAGAACATTGATCACCGAGAAAAACAATGCAATGCAATGAAATGTGATTATATTGTCTTGGACCCCTCTCTTGGTATTCTCTTGTGTATTGCAATGTAATGTGATTATATATATATATATATATATGTGATTATGGTTTTTGACAAGAAGAGATATTGATATTGAAATGGAGGCTGCAGCCGGAGAAATAAGTGGATTTGACTGATCAATTTCATCTCATATATGCACAGACAACCAATTTGGATGTGGCATCCTAGCCGAAGCAATTATCTTTGCATAGATCTCAATTACTCTATAAGTTACATGAAACTCTTGACTCAGAAGAAGCTGCATACCATACGCGAAGTTGAATCATTAGGTGGGTATTTTAGTCTTGCTTTAAGGAAGTCCATTACAATATTCAAAATTACATTCGCATTGTGAGTAACTTATTTACCTTTTGTGTTTGTGCATGTCTCGTGGAGGGAAGAGCATGTTTATGTAGGTTTATCTTCTACGTTTGAACTTTGATCTAGTATGTCCT
>JASDQU010710833.1:15070-28997 GCA_032191745.1 Picea mariana
TCTGGATTTCACAGTAAAGACTCACTGCCACTAAGATTAATGATTCAAAGTTAGAAAAGGAGAGAAATTATTAATAATCTACACTAACTGATTCACCCCCCCCCTCTCAGTTAGTTCATACCTGTAACAGAGTGATCTAGTAGATTGTACCAATTTCCTAGACATGTGTCATATGCATCAAACCTTGCGAGGGAAATACGCTTTACATAGTCCCTCACATGTTCTAGCATAAACATTAAAATATATAGATATAGATCCACCTATTGAAATTTCTATACCAATCCTAAGGAACCCCTTCATTCTTGAATGTCTACAGACTTCCCCCTATGAACATAAAAACTCTCATTCTAGGGGTTAGTCCTATGTACCCTGGTTCACCATTTCCATCCTTTATGTGTTACCTTGGACCAAGGTGAGAGAGTACCAATTACTCTCAAACATGGTAGGATATCACTTTATCAAATTCATCTAATCATCGCACCATTTATATTTTTACATATATCCATGAGCCTACCTAAACTGTAGTTTTTGATATTTGATTGGCTTGTTTCCACCATTCTCAAATCCTTTTGTTTGAGATTCAATTTAGTTCATCTCATTATAGATATTCAAAATCCATTTCTTATTCAATAGAGATTTCTTAGGTTGTTTCCATCTCTCTCCTCCTAGGGAGGGGCCATCATTTCCTATGTACCTATATCAAAAGCAATTATGATGTAAACATGACACTTTTGATCCAAACATATGTATATGGGACTATTTATATCATTGTATTGTACTTTGTCCCTTATTTGGTAACATATTTTATTTCATACCTTATTTTCTCTCCTTTTCTTAGCCCTTTTCTTCTGGGCACAAAATTGTATTCATTATCATGATTTATTTTGATGAGTGTGGGAATTCCTAATTCATATCTATTGAGATCATGTGTACTCACCACCTTGTGACTTTCTTGTTGATAGTTGGTACTCCTTGGCCTCTTCCGTGGGTGGTTATTCTTCCCAGGGAAATTATATCCCTCCTCTCTCATTTTTTGTGTTGGTAAAATAATTTTGTAATTTATTTTGGTCATACAATGTGCTCCTAACCTCATACATTAGGGGGCATCTTCTGTAACACAAAAGTTGTTCACCTACAGAAAATTACCTAGATTTATTGAAATACACCACATTGCACTATGTGTCCCACTCATTTTACCCATTCCACATTATTTTAAATCATTATGAACTAATAAAACACATTTCCTAAGGTCATAAAACCTCTTTTGGATATTTTCTCATGAAATTACCCAAAAAAACCAAAAAAACTAGATAAAATAAAGTGGTTATTCAAAAACCCTAAAAGTAATTATTAAATTTGATAGATTCAAATAATCCTTTTTTATTATAATGACCATGTCAAGGGGATAACCACTAATTTTCTTATGGATACCAAGGAGTCACTCCATTTCCATATGAATCCATCCATAGTAGGCAAATGCTATGATATTTGCACCAGAACTCAAAAACCCTAGTTTCTTGATATCATCTCTAGCAATAACCATAGTTATTTATAGCCAAAGCAGAGGAGTTTAACCACACTTAGGAAGTACAAGAAACCTCCCAAGGAGGAGTCAATTGGAGGCCATTTTCCTCAAGAATGTCTTCCATAGGTGTTGCAATAGTTTCCTTCATTTGGGTAATGGAGTATTTTTTCACTCTTTTATACGCTTATTGTTCTATTTTTTGTTTATTTGTTGCATTTATTTATCTTTACAATGAATGGTGCATGATTTGAGATGAGAATTTTTTTTTGAGCTAGGTTTTCTAATTCTAGTTTTCATTACTTTTTCTATTATCTATCACAACCACGAGATTAAGAGATTTTGCTAACCCTTTTTGTAGATTTCCAACAACCCATGTGACATAAGCCCTCCTTGTTGGTAACAAGCCTTAGGTGAATATTTCAACTGATTGAGATAAACTTTGGGGGTCAACAAGTAATAAATGATTAATTGAGATCAATTATCAAATAAAACAGATTAGGTTTCATGATATTTTTTTCTTTTTAAATCATAAACTCATAAAACATGATCATCTTTGACCACATTCTAATATTCCTAGAAATAATTTTTTGGATAGCCATATAGATTGGCTATACTATACTTTCTCACTATAAATTATACTTCTTTTAACTCTTATTTATGCATAATATTAATTAGTTTTTTAATTTGTTCCTCTAAGATAATATTGGAATTATATCTTCAGATTCCTTATTTTTATCCTCAGTTGTTAGTTTCTAGATTAATCACGAGATTTCAAAATATTTTGTAACCTCCTTTTTTTTCATCAATTGAGTTTTTAGGTGGCCCAATACTATAATTTGTTCGATTAATTTTTATTACTTCATAAATAAGTGGTGTTCCTGTTTCCTTAAAGAAATTAAGCATTAACCTATGTCTCCAATAATTATCCGTATTAACCTCAGTCTCCAATAATTTTCCTCAATTTCCACCTTGCCAATAATCAATAGAGCCTCATTATATTCTATAAATAACTCCAATATTGATCTAGCATGATCTGGAACATGCACAGAGTTCCAGGAAGATCTAGAATGCTCACAAAGGTCCAGGAGGATCCATAAATGCTCAAAATTTGATTGTGTCAAATGTTATGTAAAATTACTTTATTTCATAGATCTTGGTGATATCTTTCTAATGACACACAAATTGCCTCAAATGAAGTTTGTATGAAAACATTATAGTTGGTCAAATTTGAGTCAAAATAGTGAAAAATTCAAACATGAGGTGCCATGTGGAATTCCCACAAGATGCCATGCAACATTCGTACCACTGTCAGGATGACTTCATCAAGATGATGTGGAAGCATGAGAGGTTTCCATCTGTCACTCATTTTTGGAATTTTTAGGAACCCATATGGACCATTAAAAAAGTGCCACATGTCATTCGTACAGATAACATGGCATCTATATGAAGACATGGTAGTTGACAAGTGGAAGGTACAATCAACATCCATATGTTGACGTGGCAATGACTAGGAAAATGATGTGGTGCTAATGCAGGCAATAGGTGGACCAATCAGAGAGTGCCATGTGGCACTCCTTGACTGACCAATAATCTCTAAGGGAGAGTAAAATTGGTTTCCCATGGGATTTGAACTCATGAATTCCAACATAATATTCCAGAATATTAACTAGATTCTCCTACTAATGCACCATATGGTTGGCTTGTTATAACAACTATGGAATAATATATTTATGTTAAAACAAATCAACTCAAGTATATAACACAAGTTTCGAGCCATAATTAGGGAAACCTAGGCCTATTTAAAGGGAACATAAGCCAATATGATTGGACACATATTACAAGATATAGAATTGATTGTAGGGTACAGTACAAATTGTCTCAATTTGAATGCCATGAGTTTCCTAGTCACGGTGTTGCCTTGATTTTCATGTCGAGGAGAACTATGTGAGATCATAAGTAGGTTTATACTCATTTTTCCTCGTTTTCTTGAGAGGATTACGATGGTGATGTTGATTTTTTTATAATACATTATTCATGAAATTCTTAGTCCATATTTCCATCATTGAGCACCATAGTGCATTGTTTGGCATGTAAAGAGGGTAAAATTGAGCCAGTTCAGAATATGGTCGAGTTTATACAATTTTTTCTCAGAATTTCACAAGGAATTCAATTATAAACTCTATATTCGAGTTTGAGAAACAAAATTGAAGAGTAGCTTCAAATTTGGCCTTGTAAGTCCATTTTATATAGTATTTTTTTACATTTTGAGATTATGAAGAGAAGTCTCACTATTTAAAAGGGAACTCAGATATGTAGCAAACTTTGTCATTGATATTGTATATTTGAGTTCTTTTATTTTATACTATGTTATCTCATTATTCTTCAAGTATTCATCATTTTATAAGGATTTGGATAATAATCACATCATCATCTGTTCTTCAAATCACCTCAATACGATCAAGAATTATTCTGAATCAAGTTAGATGCTAATATGGATTTTAGAAGATTAAGATTGGTATCTAAGTATTTTCAGATCAAATATCAGAACCTCTTTTATGATATTTTGATTAGTTATCATAGCAATAAATGCACTATCAAACCCTCTTTTATGCTAGCTTGATTAGTTTCATCTATTCTTTTGTCAAAATCCTTGTTATCATGGAAAATATTTTTGAAAGCATAAACATTTTGGTTTTTAAGTAGTTTCTTCACAATTTTCAACATTCATCATGGAAATAAAAAAATTTCGTGTATCTTGTATGCCATTTTTTCATCCACTCTTGAATTTTAACCCTTAATTATAGTTGAGTTATGATCAATTTTCATAATAAAATATATATCTTTCGGGTATGAGGTCTTTCAAATTATTAGGAACCACTGAAAGGAAAGTATTCCATGGGATGATGAAAATATATATGCAATGAAAAATAATTATAATTATGAATACATGAAATATGAGTACTTGTATATGATTTATAACCCCTTTTACAATCTATGAATGATATAGATAAATGTGATAGAAAATTAAGTGCAAATTTGGGGCTTTTAATTAAATGCAAACTTTGCTTCCAAATGTGACAATATTATATTCCAAAATTGAAAAATCAAATTCCTAAAATGCCATTATAATATTCAAAGACTGAGAATTATATTTTGAAAGTGCCAATATTAGATTCGAAACAAATCAGCTTTCAAAAATGCAAATATCAATCTCATTTTTTTAATTTTAGAATTCAATATTGGAACTTTCAGAACTAGATTTTCCACTTTAGAAACCCCAATTTAAGCTTTAGAAAAAATGATTTTATCCTATATTTTAAGGGGTTTGGATTGGAATTGGTCCAATTTTAGTGAAATTAGCGTTCATTGTTAGGGACCCAGCCTCCCTAACCCCTCATGTAAGTAGAATAATATATTTTCCATGTAATAAAGGATGAAAATAGTTAATAAGGCCTGTTTAATAATGTGAGCAAGTATAATGTAAGAAGACTTAATAGATGCTTCCACTTCTAGAAGGATCTTCCTCTAGAATTTTCTTTAGAACATAGAACTAGTATAAATAAGAGTAGAAGACATGAAAAAGGTTGTCTTGAGAATTATTGTAATAGACCTATGGTCTGTTGGAGGTTTTCCCTCAAAGTGGAAAGTGAACTTGGATTTCTATCAATAAAGGTATCATTTTTCATGTTGTGATTCTCTATATTTTGTTGTTTCGCTAATATTTTCTGCAATATTTATATTTCTGCATAATAATAATACATCGGGTACCTTACAAGTGGTATCAGAGCTCTTTCCTCTACATAAATTATGGGTAATTTATTTTTAGGGTAGATATGTGTAATGTCAACATATTTAAAGAACAAATATTTGTCATTCAATAGGTAAAATTGTGTCCAGGGAAGACTACATGCAGGAAATACATATGGTTTCATAGGGTTACTTGAAATGAATGTTTCACCTTATTGGAAACCTTTGTAACACGTATTGGTACCCCTCCGATTGGTACTCCATCATACATGATTTTCACACACCTATCACTCTCACATATCGTTAGTTATATAGGGATTCCCCTAGGTATCCTAAAACTATTCCTAGATCAGTCGATCTACCGCCTGACTTCTAAAGTGACACCGAGAACAACATTAAAGAAGACACTCTCTAGTACCTGGGTAATTGAGTAGTATGAATAAGGGTACAATCAAGCCTCCTTAGTTGGTCATATTGGGAAGAGTACTACTATTAAACCCCACACGTATATCAAAGAGCTATAACATAGGGGAAACCATTGTTTGTAGGAGCGCTGAAAACCCTAACCATTGGGAAAGGAGCATAACAAAAAAGGAACTGAAGAGATCTATTTCCGCACATCACTGCCTCCTTCATTTTGGTTTCCAAATTCCTACACAATTTTTCTTGTTAAAAATTTCAACAATTTTTCTATAGTATTCTTTAGTCCATCATATAAATCTACATTAGTAAAAAAAACAAAGTATAATGGTATTTTGATTACCCTTCTTTGGGACCTATCCCATTGGATTCCTTTCTTCGCCTTGATCATCATGGTATATATCATTTTTACGGACTTTTTTTCATGGACCTTATTGACACAAAGTTTATTTTTTCCTATCCTTGAAAACTCAAGCTTCATCTTTTCCTAAATCATGGAGCCACCCTTAATCAAAAGGGAAATCTGAGCTTTCCATTCCTTTTCAGGTTTTCGAGATTCGGTTTTTCTTGAAGTATGATTTTCAACTATCTTATTTTCCCAATGCCGAAGACCCAAAAATGTTTAACATATTAAAAAAGTTAAAAAGGGGGAGAAATAAAAGTTACCTTTTCCATCGCTTTCCACAAAGCACTCTTTAAACCCGTAATTATTTAAGTTTCTAAATGTAATTGTCTTTCCCTTAATCTTTAGCGATTCAGGTTTTTTATTTCTACTAAAATTCTTTCGAACTCTCAATCGTCAAACTCTCGATCCTCACTTTTCCAAAAAAGTTAAAAGGATAATTAATTATTAACCTGTATTAATTAAATCCCTAATACTTTTCTTAGCACCTCATTAATCTCATCACAATTTCATGACCCAGGGATTTCTTATGACTTATCCCCTCACGCTAGGATCCCCAAAGTTATGAAACACAAAATCGCATTTTCCCTAAATAAGGTTTAAGATTAAGGTTAATTCGTTTTTAAAATAGGATTAGTGATAATTAAACCCACTTTCGCATTTCGGGAATTGAGGAAGGTGGTGTTTTTTGAAATGCCAGTTCAAAAATCGTCGATATACAAAAGCATTAATAATGGATAAATGAATATTTTTTCAACATGAAAGCGTATCTCCGGGCATATCTTTCCATTTAAAATAATTAATTTTTCATTGTCTGTGTCTGTACACTCATTATAACATGAAATTGAAGGTTAATAAAGTCGTATATTTTGAACTTCATAGTTATTCTTTACATCTGCAACAAGTCACATTTACCTGGTTTCCTCTGTAAACAGGTTTCTAATCTAGCACAGGTATCATGGCACCTAAGAAGGCACCCAAGAAAAGCGATGAAATTGCAGAAAGCTCGAGTCCATACGGAGACGTTATATTTGATACAACATTGCATGCCATCGATTCCATAAAATCCTGGAGGTGGATTTTCGAGACTCTGGATTATGAAATAAAAAATTTCCCTCATGACAGTACCATTTTCAAGGCATCCTAACGTCGAACTCAGTCTTTCAAATCAAACTAGCATCACCCTAAATTTATTTAACACCATTTTACAAACAACTAGTAATTGGGTTGAGTTAGAACATTTGTGGGCTGCAATTGAGAGAGATATCAGCATTCAAGAAAACTGGGAATTTAGACAAAGACAGTTGAGAAACCAACTTTAGTCCTTTTATTTTAAATAATTGTCCTTTCTGTCCTCTATTCCTCTATCTTTTCATATTCCTTGACGGTATAATTTAGAGCCTTAAAGTATAAACTCAGGAACAACATCTTTTTGGCATCGTTGCCGGGGAGCGGAGTAATGAAGCTTTTTCCCTCAGAAGAATGACATTGACACTTTCCATATTTGGTAGTGAACAAAGTTTGGAAACCTTATAAGGATACCTTTATCTTTCACTTGGGGACTCCACACTGTTTAAACTTGCTCTTAACCAAAAGAATACTAGGAAGAGTCTAGACGACAAGCAAATTTCGCCTTCTTCCAACCCAGAAAAAATTCTAAAATCAAGAAAGTTATTTTGACAATTTGCCTTATCAAAGAATAAATATTATCAACTTAAATTCACATAGACTGAATCCGAAGATCAACATGGCAAACCAAGTATTCCATCCCCTATCAGGGAATACTCCGCTAATAAAGTTACAACCCCGGAATCAAATCTCATTCTGCCTGTTTTTGAGACCAAAGCTTTCTGGGTCATTTCCCATATCAATAGAAAATGAAGGTCTACCTCACTTCCTGTTGCGACCAACTCCCCCTCGCTTCTCGACGTTCGTTTTCCCACCTCTCAAAACTCAAACAATTATCCCATATATCTTGATTCAACTTTTGTTGATTCTCCTATATTTTCACCCTGTGATTCTGAAGGAACTAGCCCACATTCCCCAAGCTCCTTTTTCTCAAGTTTCATCCCCGTCAATAACCAAATTCTTGAAACCCTTCCTTATAACCCCAAAAAATTTACTGCTAAAGCCACAATGGCCACGATTGGAGCAAGTGGGGTAGGAGATGCTTTCGCAGGTGATCCAGGAGGAGGGGTAGGTGGCCAAGCACTACCTCTTTGGATATTTGCAAAGGTTGCTGTAGGATGTGCTCCTTTGGTTCTACCAGTCCCTCTCCATGATTTACCGAAAAATTACATGAAAAAACTGCCTAAGTTCACAGGAGAGGGAGATTTAATGGAAGTTGAGCATATAAATTTTTTCGATCAATTCGCCAACATTCTGGTATTGGAACATGAAGATGTTTACTCCAGACTCTTGGTTCAAGCCTTTGAAGGGCAAGTGAGAACTTGGTTTCGATGCCTAGCATCCAGATATATAACTTCATACAATGAACTCGAAAATGCTTTTATCAGACAATGGGGTGAGAAAATGTTGAAAAATACTGAGAGCGGGGGGTGAATCAGTATTTTGAGCAATCAATAATTTTTAACTTTTCTTTCACTGAAAAATCTTAGTCTACTTTATAGAGATTAGTTGTTGTATCTTCTTATGAAAACAGTAGTGCATCCAGAGATCTTATTATGGATTTCTTCATTCATCAGATGACTTTTAAACAGTAATTCAACAAAATAAACTAAAACAGATGAATAGCACACATGAACAACAGGATTTAAGGTGGAAACCCAGATCGAGAGAAAACCATCGCTGTTGTTGTCTCTGTCTTCAATGATTATTATTAAGAAAACATTCTACAACANTGTACTAGTGCAGACTCATACTAGTACGCAGGCTTCTACCTGTAGAAGGCTACAACCTTCTCTCGTTTACCAGCCTTTCCTGGAAGGGAGCTTCAACCTCTTGAAGATAGCACCAGTTTCTACTGGAAGATTTCTACTACTGAAGGGTTTAACCCTCATACTCACTGCTGACCATGTTTCATTAATTTTCACACTGGATCAGGCAATTGCATCTAGTGGTTATGATAGTAACAGAAATTATCTCAAGAGTAAACACAGATCTACAGACTGTCAGGCAGTTACCAAAGGACACATATTAAAATAACTCAATAAACCTAGAGAAGATGCCTTTGATCTCATGGTTGCATAACCCACAACTGTGATCTCTCTGTCAATGTAGATCTATTGCCCGACTGCCACAAGGAGGTTCCTCTTTCTCCAAACCTTCCATGCTGCCTGCACAAATGACCTCACCCGCCAGTAGCTATCCCTCCTGTCATAAAATGACCTCTGCATCCTCCAAAAGGACTTCTGCAACCTATCACCGTCCTCCTTTGCCTCTCGTACCATCTTGTAGGAAGAGCATCGACCCCTTCTTAAGCCCATTGGTCCAGGACCAGTTCAATGCTCATCGGGTCCAATATTTATTGCTTGGAGGAAATCATGCTCCTGTTTTAAATTTGAATTAAACCTACGCACGCCCTTTTAAATCAAAGGTCCTGATCATTTCTGGATCTGACGGTCTAGATTCACTCGTGATTTCGCATTTCGCGAAATCGGGGTTTTTGATGTCAAGTGACTTTGTCATTACAAAGTCCCGATCCCTGATGCCGATGCGCCCCTTTCCATGTGCTAGCCTTGCTGGCTATAGGCCTTGGCTCCATAAGACCGTCAACATATGACATTGATCAAACCTCTCATCGGGGTTTCGGTGTTTTCGATGTCACCATGCACATGCCTCCGGGATTCCATATCCCTGATTTCTCGATGTGTTTCAGCTCCCCTGGCTGGACTTGGTTCACATGACCGTTACCTGTAACCGCATCCTTATCTATGACAACTGGCATCCACTAATCCTCTGTCCTCCTTTGCTGTTGTGCTGATAGCTGTACCCCACTCATCGGGATTTCGCGGAACGCGATTTCGAAATGCACAAAACCTTTGTGACCGGGATCCCCGATATCCCGATTTTCGATTAGCCAATGAACGGCCTCCTTTCAGGCCTTTCGCCGATGGCACCAATCTCCTGCCACGCATCCTCTCAGATGGACAATCCCGATTGTGTCGGTATTTTGGGACTTCTGATGTCCTGTTTCTTTTGACCTTGGGAACTCCGATTTCCTGATTGGCGATATGACGACTTGCTCCTAATTTCCGACACCTGTCCCTCAAATGGATGGTCTCGATACCTTCGGGATTTCGAGACTTTTGATCTCTCGTTTCCTTCAACCTCAGGAACTCTAATTTCCCAATGTCCGGTATGCCGACGGTGCCTTGATATTTGACACGTGTCCCTCAGATGGACGATCCCGATCATCGATGCCTCGACTGACGTCACACATGGTTTGACACGTGCTAGATCCTGCCATGTGTCACTCTGATTCATGAATTTCATGTGCCTGAAGTGTTGAATTTGCCTGACACCTATCAACCTATGATTGTGCCATGTGTCCCTGGGTGACGTGGTCTACCAACGTGAGTTGGATCAATGGTCCAGATCACATGTTGATTTGACGATTCAGATTCAGTCGGGATTTCGCATTTCACGAAATCAGGGTTTTCGTTGCATTGTGTTCTTTGCATTATGAAATCCCGATCCCCGAATCTTCGATGACGCCTCCTCGATGCCACACATCCATACAAATGAACGGTCCAGATCCCTGCTTGATTTAATGGCTGCGATCAAATCGTGAAATTGCGTATCGCGATTTCGGGGTTTTCGTTGTCGAGTGAACTAGACATTTCAAAGTCCCGATCCCCGATTCTCCGATGACTACGCTCCTGGTCCATATGACCATTATCCTCATGACCATAGCCAAAAATTTACTCCCTTTAAATACCTTGCAGGTTCTCATTGATCCAATGGTGGTCGGGTCCCTGCGCTCGGATCTGACGGCTGAGACCTGTCCTCCTATCGAGCTTCTCCCGGTGGCGCCCGATCGCTGCCACGCGTCATTCCAAATAGACGATCCTGATTATGTCAGTATTTCACCTTGGCTTTTCCCGATGGTAAACCTCGTACAAGTTCTATCTGATCTGACGTCTCTCGTTCTTTCGGGAAATTTGAATGAGATCCTGTGGTTGTGGATCTCTGTCTTCCTTCTCTTCTGCAAATTCCTGTACTTTGAGCTTTGCCTTTGCTGCGCGCATTTTATTCAACGTTGTTCCTCCTGAGATTTCACGTCTGAATCCCCAAGGGATTTTTATCCTTCTTATCCTACCATTTTCGCTGTTGCCATCAATGACAACAACCATCCTTTGTTGCTTGTTCAATATTTGCCAACAACAAAAAGACCATCTTTATTATCTAACTGAATTCGGAGCTCTTCAAAAGAAAAACTCTGAATCAGTCCTTGAGTTTAGCCAATGATTCAATAAATTATATAATAATATCCCAACCGAAGTTAAACCCTCACAACCTGCAGCGAAGGTGACTTTTGTTGGAGCTTTTGACCCTGACTTCACCCTTTTATTAAGGGAGAGAAGATCAATTGATCTTACCAAGATGCAAGACGATGCCTTGGAAATCGAATCTAACATGATGGCATCGGGAAAGATGAAAACCAAATTTGAGAGTGGAAACAAAGAAATAAGGAGATAGACCCTCTGGACCAGGGAGATCCTCAGAAGATAAATTGATGATATGGCTAGAATCATCAAAGAATTGTCAAAAAAAATATCGAGAATGAAACTTGATCAAGATAAAAACAAACATTACCCTAGAAAAGAATTCATGAAGAGCCCTAATCCTCAAAATCACCAAAAACAATTTAAGCATGAAGATAAAAAAATCCAAACCCCTTTTAAAAGAAAAAAAATTATAGGAGGGAAAGACTTAGAGGATTTCGAAGAGTTAGAAGAGGATATGAAAAATCTTGGCGAAGATTGCTTACAACCTTATATAACAAGACACAATTATGAAAAGTCTTTGACTACAGAATATAGGACTGAGAGTAACAAGAATAACAGTGTTTCTGAAGATTCAATTTATCACAGAGTAATGGATGGTATATTGGCCGAGCTCCACTAGGAATACAACCTGAGACCTAGAAACTTGGTTTCCACAACTGGTCCATTTAAAAAGATACTACGGAGGGTTGAAATTGACCAAGCATCTTCAAAAAACACTGAAAAACGGACTGCTAACATACAAACTATCAAAACAAAGACAACGGAGACCTCACCCTTAAGCGCACTGAAAATAAACACCCCTGTTACTGAAATGAAGGCTCTTCAACCCAGGAAATCAGAAAGGAAAGGGCTAGAAACTCAAACTATGGAAATTGACAAAACCATTGGAAGTTTTAACCTAGAGAATGAGATCAATAAGATCAAAATCCATATCCCCCTCATTGAACTAGCTAAGAACCTGATATACTGGAAACAAATTGCTAAAATGATTAGTTTTTCAGAAAATGAAAGTTAGGACGATGCCATTAACTTAGAAGATGATAATACTAACATAATTTTTGGCCCACATTTCAAAGGTGCTAGAGACACCATTGCCCCTTTCTACATCACTTTGACAGTTTTCGATCATCTTCTCCATAACTGCATGTTAGATTCTGGGGCCTGCCACAATGTGACACCTAAAGAAATCATGGATAGACTCAACCTAGAAATCACCATACCTTATGGATATTTGTGTTTGTTCGACTCGAGGAAAGTTAAGTGTATAGGCACGATAAAAGAATTAGTCGTAAATATCGCACAGATACCTACAAAAAGTGTTTTAATGGATGTAGTTGTCGCAGATATAACTCCGAAGTATGGCATGCTCTTGTCTCAGTCCTGAGGTGCTAAACTTGGAGGTTCTCTTCAACTTGATATGACGTACGCAATGATTCAAATTTTCGGAGGCCAGTTCATGCAATTGTACAGGGAAACTAGATTAGCGTTTATCGTTAGTGATCCTCTCATCCCAAATAATTACCCTATATATATTGTTGATCAGGATTTAGGTAATTGTATATTATCTATAGATGATGATGTTGGTACATGTGTAGAAGAAAATTGTACGGGAAATAAAAACAAAAAATAACAAATAGAACAAGATGTATATAGCACTGGTGTTTGGAAAATGTTTTTTGACGGCACCTCATCTTATCTTGGAGCTGGGGCTGGAGTAATTTTTGTAGCACTTGATAACCAATTCATTATCCCTTTCTCTTATAGGATACAGTGGAACATTGACCATGCTAATAATGTATGTGAGTACAAATCATTAGTGTTAGGTTTAGAGGCTGCTAGGAGGATGAAAATTAAAAACATGGAAGTTTTTGGTGATGCAGAGTTAATCATGAAACAATTCAATTGCCAGTACCAGGCCAAACATCCTAGATTAAGGTCATATCGAAATTTTGTTTGGGACCTAATTGAAATTTTTTTCTCTTCTGTAAATATTCACTTCATTCCAAGAGCCGAAAATCAACAGGTGAATGCCTTAGCCAAAGATGCTTCGACTTTCGCACCTCCCACTACTTTCAAACTCAAGTATCATATACAAATGAGACATAGTCCTTCCATACCTAATAATGTACAACATTGGAAAGTCTTTGAGGATGACGAACAACTCATAATTTTTTTGAAAATGGTAGACGAGTTTGCCGAAATGCATGTTGACCAAGAGAAATAGAATGATCCTATTTGGATCATGTAGGAAGGGGAAGAACCCCAAGAGTTCCAAGATAAAATCGAAAATCATCGTATGTTGGTTTTAAAAAGTAACCAAATACCCAAGGGCTTGATTCCCTTAGAAAGACTCTTTAATCA
>JASDQU010710833.1:29096-42779 GCA_032191745.1 Picea mariana
TTTTGCCTGGTCCTATGACAAGTTGAGAACTTATGACACAACTATAATGAAACATAAAATTCCATTAAAATCAGGTGTCAAACCTTTTAGGCAAAAACTCAGACAGATTAACCCTATCCTATTACCGATGATAGAAAAAGAGGTCAAGAAACTCCTGGATGCTAAAATTATAGTCCCACTGAGATATTCTAAGTGGGTTGCTAATTTAGTCCTAGTGAGAAAGAAAAACGATGAGATCATACTGTGTGTCGATTTCAGAAACCTGAATTGGTCGTCACTCAAAGACAATTACCCATTACCTAAGATGGATCATGTTTTAGAAAAAGTAATTGGAGCTAACAAAATGTCTATGATTGATGGTTTTTCAGGTTACAATCAGATCACAGTGCATTAGGATGATAAAGAAAAAATTGCTTTCACTACCCCTTGGGGTACTTTTATGTACGATAAAATGCCTTTTGGTTTAATGAATGCAGGGGCAAATTTTCAACGAGCCATGTATATCACTTTTGTGGGTGAAAGAGACAAGTTTGTTGTTATCTATCTTGATGGCCTAACTATTTTCTCCAAATCTGATGTAGAACATCTAATGCACCTTAAACAAACCTTTGAGAAATGCCGAAAGTTTGGTTTTTCACTCAATCCCAAGAAATCTCATTTCGCAATGCAGGAAGGTAAACTCTTGGGCCATATCATGTCTAGGGACAGAATCAAAATCGATCCCAAAAGGGTTGAGGCAATAGATGCAATAAATTTTCCTAGAAATGTAAAAGAAATTCAGTCTTTTTTAGGAAAAATAAATTTCTTAAGGAGATTCATCCCTAACTTTGCCAAAATTGTGAAATTGATAACAAATATGCTCAAAAACGACAGTGAAGTGAAATGCTCAAGCGAAGCCAAAGCCTCCTTTCAATGCATCAAGAAAGTAATAAGTGAAGCACCGGTCTTGGTCAGCCCAGATTACACAAAAGAGTTTTTGATTTTTTCTTTTGCTTTAGAACATACTATAGTAGCTGTGTTGTTACAAAACAATGAGGAAAGTTTCGAGCAGCCTATTGCATTTTTTAGCGAAAGTCTCAAGGATGCCAAGTTGAAATATGATATATTGGAGAAACAGGCCTATGCAATGGTGAAATCTCTCAAGGATTTCAGAACTTACGTGTTGCACTCAAAATTTATTGCTTATGTGCCCTCTAGCTCTATTAAAGATATCCTGGTGCAACCAGATAGTGACGAAAGAAGAGGCAGGTGGTTAGCTAAGATCCAAGAGTTTAACCTAGAAGTCAAACCAAATAAAATTATCAAAGGTCAGGGTTTGGCCAAATGGCTTGCCGAATCGAACTTAAAAGCACTGGGGATAAATTAGTTGCAATAGACCGAGGGATTTCTCGAAATAGACGAGCTTGATGTCTCTGCACCTACAACCGAAATTCAGGACAAGTTTTCTACTTCGGCCTGGTATCATGACATCATCCATTGCCTACTTACGCTCCAATGTCCTACTGAGTTAACCCCGTCTAAGGCTAGGACGTTAAAATTACATGCTGTAAAATACTGTATCATAGATGCTAAATTGTATTGGAAAGACCCCCTAGGTTTCCTTCTGAGGTGTTTAGTCAAAACTGAAACATAAGAGGTTATAGATGAATTCCATGTTGGGGTGTGTGGAGGAAATCATGTGTGGCAAGAAACAACTTATAAGATCTTAAGAGATGGATACTACTGGCCCAAATTGTTCATATAATTGAACACTAGAGTTCGAAATTGTGTCCCTTGTCAGTTGTTCATAGGAAAATAGAAGATCCCAGCTTTGCCCCTTATACCAGTTAATACAAAAGCACCATTTCAGCAATGGGGACTAGATTTCATTGGAAAAATTCATCCACACTCCAGCACGCAGCACAAATGGATCCTAACAGCTACTGATTACTTCACTAAATGGGTGGAAGCTATCCCCATAAGAAATTCAAGCGATTCGGTAGTAATTAGTTTCTTGGAAGATAATATTTTATCTAGATTTGGGTGTCCTCATAAGATAGTCACTGATAATGCACAAGCTTTTAAATGGATGACCATGATTAATTTTTGCCAAAAATATAACATCATACTAGGACACTCCATGACTTACTATCCACAAGGTAATGGTTTGGCTGAATCATCTAACAAAAGCCTGATTACTGTGATAAAAAAGGTTTCAACTGAAAACAAGAAAGCGTGGCATATCCATCTAAAATATGCATTATGGGCCAACAGAATAAGCACTAAAAGATCAATTGGGATTTCCCCTTTCCAGATGGTATATGGCACTGATGTCATTTTACCAATAAACTTATCTCTGCCACTGATGAAAGTCTAGTAGGATTTGAATGAAGAAATGTTACCAGAAGGATAAACCATCTGGTCAATGTTTAGCAAGATAGGGCCGAAGTAAATGAAAGATTACAAAGATGTCAGGATAAAATGAAGGCCTTTTTCGATCGAAAAGCTAAAGATAGAGAATTCCTCCCTGGTGACTTGGTATTGAAATGGGAAGCCAGGAAAGAGCATGTTTGAAAACATGGCAAATTCGATCCCATCTGGTCTGGTCCATACAAGATTTCGGCCTCGAAAGGAAAAAAAAAACGTTGTTATTAGAAAACATAGATGGAGACATCCACAACGCCCCTGTGAATGGGCATCATCTTAAACACTTCATGCAATAATGTGTTTCTAAATTCTCATTGTACATATCATTTTTTTTCATGCTTTGGATTAAAATAATAATAATAATAATAATAATTACTATTATTATTATTTTCATGGTGTTTCCTAATGATTATAATCTTATGTTATTCGCACGGAAAATTTCTCACGAGATAGTGAACCTGAAGTGCTGAAAGGTGACATGTGCAGGTATTCTTATTAAGTATCTCACAATGAAAAAGGTAATGGACGAGTAATCTTTGGGATGGTAATATAAGAGCTAATAAAGGCATGAAATCCCATTTCAAAATTCGAGATGAAAGCCCTAAGAAGTACGAATGATTTCAAAAAAAAAAACTTTACCCTCCCCTTGACCTTAGTAAAGAATTTTCCCACTTAACCATGGAGGTCTGGTCTTGAAGTTTCCTGACAACAGAGGGGTCTCTCTCTGGTCTTAAAAACTCATGAACAAACTTTCCATAAAGAGAGTGGGTTGTGTTTTTAAGTTCTTCGACTTTAGCGAGTTCACAAACATGTCTAGGTTAATACCAACCTCACTAGTTATCCTAACATGAATAACTGATTACTTTTTCTCAAGGAAGTTCCCTGGACTAAAGGAAAAAAAGTTTCCCTTAAGAAGTTCTTTGAATCCCATGATTTTTCAAGGCAGAGGAGAAGATTAACCCAGAGATATTTAAATGAGTTGACATAATTTGATTCTTTTTCTAACAGATGTCTTCCCCAATATATTGTATGCTCATTGATTTCCCCCACTTCAAAAAATAAAAAATAATGAATATAGACAGATGGTGAAAGGAAATTCAATATTAATTGCCCCCATATAGTTCGAAGAGATGAAGAAAGGAGATCCATTATATTGATTGCCCTCATCTCAGCATTTAAATGCTTCGAAACAATGAAGTGGTGAAAGGAAATTCAATGTGGGAAGTCAAATAACTTCACTGGGGTACTGAACAGGCTCGCTGGTAGTGAAGAAATATCCTCATATCTGATAAAAGTTGTTATACGTGAGTTACATTATGCTCTGGTAATTTCTCTTCTTTTTGACTGGATTTTCATCATAGGTTTCTAGGATCTCCTTACCGGACACAACACAAATACTTACCTTGATGCAAACAAAATCACATGAAATCTGATAGGATGGTTGGTTTGGTTTTGATTAACTTCCATAGTTTTGAGCTCAATTTCACGAGAAGAGGTTTAAGGAAAACCCACTCGAGATAGTCTGAATTTTTGTCTTTGAAGAGATTTTCAAGGTTAATGATGAGACCCTACTCTTGTTCTGTTGTTCCCCAAAGTCTATTTAACCGAGCCAAATCATTGATCCCATTACCCAATGAAGGCATTTGCTCTGCATGTTCTTCTCGTCCAACAAAGAGACAAGATCCCTAGATGGATCCTAATGTTGACACAAAGTTTATTTTTTCCTATCCTTGAAAACTAAAGCTTCATCTTTTCCTAAATCATGGAGCTGCCCTTAATCAAAAGGCAAATATGAGATTTCCATTCCTTTTCGGGTTTTCGAGATTCGATTTTTCTCGAAGTATGATTTTCAACTATCTTATTTTCCCGGTGCCGAAGTCCCGAAAATGTTAAACATATTAAAAAAGATAAAAGGGAAGAGAAATAAAAGTTACATTTTCCGTCGCTTTCCACAAAGCACTCTTTAAACCCGTAATTATTTAAGTTTCTAAATGTAATTATCTTTCCCTTAATCCTTTCGCGATTCGGGTTTTTTCTTTCTACTAAAACACTTTCGAAGTCTCAACTGTCAAACTCCCAATCCTCACTTTTTCGAAAAAGTTAAAAGGATAATTAATTATTAACCTGTATTAATTAAATCCCTAATACATGTCTTAGTGCGTCACTAATCTCATCGCAATTTCGCAATTCGAGGATTGCTTATGAATTATCCCCTCACACTAGGATCCCCAAAGTTCCAAACCATGAAATCGCGTTTTCCCTAAACAAGGTTTAATATTAAGGTTAATTCGTTTTTAAAACAGGATTAGTGATAATTAAACCACCTTTCGCATTTTCGGAATTGAGGAAGGTGGTTTTTTTTGAAACGCCAGTTCCAAAATCGTTGATATATGACAACATTAATAACATATAAATGAATATTTTTTCGACATGAAAGCGTATCTCCAGGCATATCTTTCCATTTAAAATCATTAATTTTTTTTCCTTTACGTCTGTACACTTATTATAACGCGGACTTGAAGGTTAATAAAGTCTTATATTTTGAACTTCATAGTTATTCTTTACATCTGCATCAAGTCACGTTTACCTGGTTTTATACACATTTCCTCTGTAAACAGGTTTCTGATCCAGCACAAGTATCATGGCAGTTAAGAAGGCACCCAATGAAAGTGATGAAATTGCAGAAAGCTCGAGTCCAGACAGAGACGTTAGATCTGATACAACACCGCATGCCATCGATTCCATAAAATCCTGGAGGCAGAATTTTGAGACTCTGTATTATGAAATAAAAAATTTCCCTCATGACAGTACCAGTTTCAAGGCAGCCTAACGTCGAACCATGTCTTTCAGATCAAACCAGCATCGCCCTAAATTTATTTAACACCATTTTACAAACAGCTAGTAATCGGGTTGAGTTAGAATGCTCATGGGCTGCAATTGAGAGAGATATCAGCATTCAAGAAAACTGGGAATTTAGATAGAGGCAGTTGAGAAACCAACTTTAGTTCTTACCTTTTAAATAATTATCCTTTCTGTCCTCTTTTCCTCTATCTTTTCGGATTCCTTGACGGTATACTTTAGAGCCTTAAAGTATAAAATCGGGAACAACAAACCTAACTACCTTCCTAACACTCTTATTTGGGGCTATGCCATTGGATTCCCATTTTATCCCTTATCGTTTTGGTACCTATAACTTATAAGACTTTTGTTTTGTCCCACCAACCCTTCCCGACACTCTTATTTGACACCTATCCCTTTGGATTTCCTTTGTCTCCTTGATCATAGTGATATATATCACTTATCCATCTTTTTCTAGTGGACCCACTCATTCCACACACCCCAATTTTCCAAATGGAAACCACTGGAAGCCAAGAACTATAGTCCAAAATAAAACAAAACAAGGTTGAGTTTGACCACTTCAAGGACCAAATCAAGACTGAATTTTCCAATGTTGTTGGCTAATTTGATAAATTAGAGGGAAAATTTGACACCATCAATTCCACTCTCAACCATTTATTGAAAATATCCAAGCCCCTCCCTTCCTTGAACAACCCTCCCAAGTAGATGGTGTTGACTCCTCCCATAAATTTCATGTCTCTGATCCCATGGGATGGATCACCCAATTGGAGCATTATTTTTCTTTGCATGGCATTATCGATGAGTTGGATAAACTTCATTATTTTGTTCTCTATTTGGATCCTGAATGTTGGAAATGGTGTAAAAACTCATGCCATAGGTATGTTTCTTGGATCCAATTTGTTGTAGAGATTTATGAAAACTTTGACACCGACATCCACTATTTAGTTCACTTGACCAAGTTGAAATAGTCTAGCACAGTGGAAGATTTTATAACTGCCTTTGAGAACTTAAATTTATGAACGGAGGGAATGAAAGATGCCTCCTTCAAGTAATGTATTATGAGAGGAGTAAATGATGAAATTTGAGCCCAAGTCCTCGTGGATTTCACCCAGAATTGGTTGGAATATAGTAAATGGACCAAAGAAGCACAAAATGTTTTCTTTTCCCATAACTGAAAACCCTATTTTGTTCCCCACCCTTGACCTACTAATGTTTCCCCTCATGAGACCTCTCTCAAGATACATAAATTAACTCAGGTAGAAATGGATGAAATCCAACTCAAGGGTATTTTCTATAATTGTGATGACAAAAATTTTCATGGGCACAAGTGTAAGAAAAAGAATATTTTTAGGACCATTTATGAAGATGTTGCTAACGACGAGGCTGAAGCTTCCCTTATGAAGATCTACCCCCAATAGATGATCCTAATTTTCTTGTTGATCCACTAGAAGTCGAACTATTGATTTCATTGCACTCCCTCACTGGTTTCTCTACTCCCCAAACCCTCAATATCATTGGCTACATTAAGAATAGGAAAGGTATAATCCTTGTTGATAGTAGAAACACCCATAATTTTATTCATTGTTGCATTGCCTAAGAAGTAAATTTCTATATATGTCTTTTCATCAATTTTCAAGTCATGAATCACTCATGATTTCCAATGGTGGTTACCTGAAATGTGGTGGGAATTGTGAAAATGTGTGGCTATAAATTGTTTAGTACCACGTGGAATCTCATATGTTTTCTATTGACATGGGTTGTTGTGAAATGTTTTGGTTCTGGAACTAGATTATATTCCTAATTCAAAGTTCCTGTTTTAGCTATGTTTGGATCCCATTTCCTGATGGGGGGGTGTGGGGGGGATTTCCACCCAACATATCTCAGTAGGAGGGTGTAGGGGGGATGGAAAGAAATTTGGGACCCCCCCCTAGAGGGGGTTCAAGGGAAGCCATTTAATATGAAGATGTCAGAAGGTGGGTCTATTGATGACAATTTAAATTAATTCAATACAATTACTAATAAACTAATTTTTGGAGGAGTGAAATTTAACAAATAGTCTAGGGACATTCTAATATTATGCTGATTTATAGACAGATGGAACAACTTGTTCATGGTTGTAAGTAAGTCTATCTCTGGTTCAAACACTATGAAATTTGATGATGTTGTTTGTGTTATTGTTAGCAAGAAAATGATATGGAAAATCCCAGGTGAGACATTAGGTAATGCGTTGACCATGGAGAATAAGGAAAGTCAAAAGGAAAGAGAAAATATATCATGGAACTATGGGAATTATAGGAAGAGAAAATCCAAATCTAGACTAGGAACAATAGAATGTTGGAATTGTGCGAAGAAAGGAAATCTGAAGAAAGACTGGAGAGATCCAAAGAAACAAAGAGATGGACAACAAGAGAAAAATTAGGAAGCAAATGTAACAGGTGATGTCTTACAAGATACTTTGATTCTTTCTTTAGATAATATTACTGAATCTTGGGTATTATATTTATAGGCTTCATTTCATGTGACACCCCATAGGAAATATTTCCAAGATTATGTTCAAGGTGATTCTGGACAAGTTTTTTTGGTGATGATGAAGCATGTCAAATTGTTGGAATGGGTAAGGTACAAATAAGTAAAAATAATGGAAACAAATAGTTACTAAAAGAGGTGAGGCATTTTGTTATAGCAAGATTTGCCTCACCCCATGCAATCTTGCACATAAGGCCTTTTTCCATTTCCTTGTGCAGACTTGAAGTCCCTTTTTTGCAAATCCCAGAGCTAAAAATATAATTTTTCCACATATACACACCTTGCCTCCTATACAACATGCATATACATAGGTTGCACTACTACATCCCGTGTACATTGGGAAATGTGCCCAAAATTGAAAAATGGTATCGGGTTTCCATGTCACATCTCAAGATCAATGATCCTTGGCATTTCATATACTGGAAACGTTCCGACTCGACCCTTCAGTTCCATTTGAAGGCTTTAAATGGACCAAATATGAGCTATGAAAAAGAAGAGAAAGAATTCAACTTTGAGAGAAAAGTTACTCTGGTGAAATTATTCGCTTCACATAGAGTCTACATCCCTTTATCCTTTAAGTTTGAACACATTGTTCAACCCCCAAGCTCTTCCCTTACTGATTGAGAACTTCGTTGTCTCTCTTACATGAGATTTCCTTTGGTGGAGGATTGAAGTGGTGGAGGCCCAGCTGGAAGGAACCTAGTTTCTCGGTTCTGAACCGTGGCGACACAGAAGTCTATAACTCGTTCACTTCTACTGATTATGTATTAGTAGAAATACTCTTTTCTCATCCAATTAATATCTTGAAAATATTTGAGTTATTATTCCATGGGCATATTTGTTATGAATTTTGATGTATTATGCTATTGAATGTGTTAAAATCATATATTATCACCATATGCTTGTGTTTCTTGGTTGTTGAGGACTAGTTGCAGGTATATTTCTTTGAGTCAGCTGCTCAATGGTGGAATTCATCGAACATCTAGAAGAGGTAGGATTCTTATATTGTCTTGTTGGCATATTTTATTATATAGCATACTTGAGAATAGAGTTGATTTCTACAGTCATTTCCGTCTGTTGTGGTTTACCCCTAGCCATAGAGATATTTTCCTCATAACAAAAGTGGCAACCATACTGGGGATTAAATCGTCTTTTTTGGGGTTTGGAATGTTTTCCTCCTTAGATTTCTCTCATTCATATTGAGTTTCTTGTCATATGATTGCTTGACAACCTTTGTTCACTCTAGGTCTGAGTCTTTCAACCTTCTCCTTATCCTAGTTGGGTTTTGACACATCTACGTGGGTTTTTTCTTGACAATCGCATACATACGTGTGTCTTCCTTCTACAAGATGCATACATACATGCTTTTCCCTTGAACAATCACGTACATCAACCTTTGTTGCTTGATTGTTGGGTTTGGTGCTTGCTGGGTAGGTTTTGATGATTGATGAATCTTCTTGGGTCTTTTTAGTGACTGTTAAGTGTCTGTGGAATGAAAGGAAACCTATCTTGGGTTGAATTTTTGGGCAGTGCCTTTCTCATCATATTTTCATTTTGATTGTCCTTGCACCTTGGGATGCATTTTTTTCTCCTTGATATCCTACTTGGGTTGTCTCTGTTTATGCATAGTAGAGTCTTTATATCAAGTTATTGTTCAGTCCTTGCATTTTCATTTTTATTATATTGAAAATAAAAAAATATTAGGCATTTTACACTGATTGGAATTTTGATCTCTTGAGTCTTTGTCATTTATCTTAGTGCATGTAAAGAAAGATTGCATTTTTATTTAGAATTGCAGAATTGAATTGAAAATCGCATTTTTAAGAAGCATATCATTTATTGGAAATCGAAGTTAGGAATTTGCATTGTATTCGTATTCATTTATTTTACTTGCTGAGTCATAACATCACTAGTTTCACGACCACACCTTTTGAGTAACAAAGGCCATTGAAATTAAATATATAATTTAAAATTGATTAGTAATGATTTTATTTTGTAGGGTGCACAAAATAGCTTTGGATTTAGTGCCTTGGAATGGGATTTTGTGAGTAAACTTCTCCAAGGCTATTAAATCAGCATATGTGTCTGACTAAGGGAGTGGGGAAATCCATTGTATAATCGGTAATATTAGGAGGCTTCACTTACACCAGAATTAAGCATGAGGTAGCGTGAGGTCAGTTGAAGGGATATCCCCCTGATACCTTCTTAGCGTCAAATATATTTTTGGGGATCTATTCGTATATGGGGATCTTGCTAGTTCCCTTACCTCCGTGAGAGACGATGCTTTCAAGTTTTTAGGCTTTACCCCCCTACCGATATGGTGGACCTGACTTACGATTTTTCACCTGTGCATCAGTTATACCATGGTTTCTTAGTTGCTTGACTTAGGTGACACATAGGTTACTTGTAGGGGTTATTCTGTAGGTACCCTGGGTCAGATAAGGGTTGGAAAACACACAACCTTTACGGAGGATTACTTCTCTGGGGGGATTTCATCGACTGGTTGTTAATCCCACGAGGGCCCTTATAACTGATTCTGATACCTCTGATATTTAGCAGGGAGTCTCAGGCCCCTCTTGGGCGAGGAATACCTACTTTAAGGAGGGAGGCCCCTTTCATCCACTTTATCCTGGTTGTGTGTATATTGGTTGTTTTATTATTTTTGGTGTTCTCTTTGATTACTAGTTGGCCTTAGGATTTGTTTTTATATATTTAATCTTAACTCATCATAGATTCAGACTAGCTTCCCAGTTGATCTCGCTACTGGTTACATACCACCACATTTTGAGTATTTTCCTTCTAAAAGGCGTAGAGTTATTAAACATGGTACACACACCTCCACTTATCAGACTTATGATTCTACAAGTATGAGTACAGAACTGAGTCATCAAGATAATGGGAGTCCTTCAAAACCCATACCTACTATAGTTAATGGCACCCCTTCGACTCCTACAACCATAATGGTTGTAGTGTCGGAGGCACCTATCATCACTACTACTCGTCCTATAGTGAATACTCAACCTATTTCCATGAACCCATTTGGGTCTCTTGGTCACTCACCTGGATATAATGCTCAGTCCATCCCGATGGCATCTAGTCCTTTTTCCTATGGTATGTCGAATTTTACCTCACAGTTTTAAAACTCAATACCAGTCGTTGGCCCTTATTCTAGCATTGGACTTGGGGGAAAAAATCCTTCTTATAATCTGTTCTCATTTGGTGGCTCTCAGATGCCTCAAATTACTCCTACCATGGGAAGCATTCCTTCCTTTAACCCTGGGTCTAATCCTATTGCTTTTGGGTGGAGTAACAAACCTGGTCGACAAGATTTTTCTCAATTTTTGTCCTTTATGCTCACCTCCTCAATGTTGATTCCAAAAAACATCTTTGGCATGATGAATCCACCTTTATCCTCTGGATTCACACCTGAAGGAGGTTATTTTCAATCCTTGGGAAACCCCCAACCCAGAGCCACTCCGGCTGGGGGAAGTTTTTATAACCATCATCAGAAAATTCCTACTGGATTCATGCCCAACCAACCTCTTATGAATCATCGTGGAGGAGGGTATTAAAATCCCAGACAAGGCCATGGTGCTTACCAGAATCCTAGATGGGCTGTGATTCCCCAAACACGATATTTCTAGGGAGCTTGGGGCTAGATGCCACAACCTCATATCCCTTTTCTGGCCACACTTAATCTTCCAAACTTGTCTAAGTTGATGAATGAATCTATGTGTCATGACCCTACATGGCCCCCGTTCCCACTAAGATTCCTTCATATATTCCAAAATTCGAAGGAAATAATGTCGAGGATCCTAGTGATCACATTACCAACTTGCACTTATGGTGCTCTTCAAATTCCCTTAACAACGATTCCATTCAATTAAAATTATTTCAATGCACCCTCATAGGGGTCGCTGTGAAATGGTATATTGAGCTACTTGGGGTGGCATACTGGACCTTTAGTCAGATGGTTTTAGTCTTCCTTCACCACTTCCAATTTTCATTCCATTATGATGTTTGCCTAGAACTTCTGTCAACCTTACTCTAGGAAAAATCCACTCATATCTCGGATCACATCCAGGAGTGACGTAGATGAAAGAGGTTGATCAAGACCTGCATACCCCGATAATTCCTATTAGAGTGGTTCCTTAAGTATTTACAATAGGGATGATTTTAGGGGTTAAATTTCACTCATGGGATAATTTTCCATGGTTTTTGCCAAAAAATGATTTGCCCAGATTCTCTAGGATAAAATTATTTTACCTTAAATATCGCCAAAATTTTATACAGACTATATAAAATCCTTATAAATTTGAATATTTTTATAAAAATATAGCCAAATATTTTATAGTTGGCCTATGAAGGATTGTAAGATTCACCAAGGTTTCTGCATTTAAAAAAAAATACATCCTTAAAATCATCCCTGCTTTACAACCCCCTATTTCGAAGGATGTTGCTACATCCAGGGTTACATTCGAGGAAGAAGAAATATTCAAAGCCTAGCAATTCGATCTTATATATGCTCAGTCTAGGATGTTATACAAGATTCTTCTGGACGTACCGAGGTCAAAATATGACCCTAGACAAAAGCATGAACCTCATGCCAATGGCATTGTAGGCTTCACCAATTTGAAATCCACAGACTTGGTGACAAGCCATTTGAAAGAGTTTTCTCTAAACTAGTCTATGGGAGGGCCAAATTCGTCTGTGTCTTCCAATCCCACTCAGTCGATGGATGTACATTTTGTGCACTTGTCAACTATCCCAAATGGTAACCAACAACCAGGCGGGAATAAGAAGAAAGGGCGTAAAAATAATCGTAAGGGTGGGAATAATAATAATAAACCCAACCACAATGGTAATAATGAGAGGACAAATAATAATGTTGGTGAGGGCAAGAAAGGAATGCATAAGGTGAAATTTCCCTGTAATCTTTGTAGACACAATGATCTTACTCATTTATTCCCTAAACTTGTGGAAGTTGCGAGGCTCTTATCTGTACCGCCCGCCCTACTGGAAAATACTTTTCCACATGACCAACACATGGCCTCGATCTCCTCAAATGCTGGAAATGTGGATGGTGGGAGTCAAAACCCACCAGCACAAGACAATGACCATTTGTCCATCAATATGGTCAATTATCAGGTTATTGTAGCCACCCAGTCTCGTGATTACAGTTCTCCAGAAGATGTACCTATTCTAGAATATCCTCCTCCTTCGGAAACACCCTTGAAGATCGAAAAACCAGAGCCACTGCCTTGTAATCCAAAAGGAGTACTCATGCGCTTTACCCACAATCCAAATGCTAGAGCCACCCAAAATTACTCTATTGTTGAGGATCTAGGTCAAACCCCTTGGGCAATGTTGGCCCTGGAGGTACTCCAGATGTGTCCTTCAAAGAGGAATGCCTTGATATCTATGTTAGGATATCTAGACCCGAGTGGCTCAGATGTGAATCCTCGCTTTCCTTATCATGTGGCATTCCAAATCCGCTTGGGTTACTCAAAGTATACCATCAAGCGTGTGGTTGTTAATGAAGGCGGTGCAAGGCGGTGCAACATGTGTGATGTCCCTGATCTGTTGGAAATATCTCAGCTCTCTGACTCTCTCTCAATCTTCAACCATATTGACTACCTTTGACGGTCATTCCTTCTAACCTCACGGTATTCTTCCTACCTTTTCGGTCCAATTAGGTGGGAAGACGGTAGAGGTGGATGTCAAGGTGGTTGATGCACCCCCCGATTATAACTTGTTACTAGGACACAATTGGAATTATTCTATGACTTCCATCATATCGTTTGTCTTCCACACTCTTTCTTTTTCTCACGATAGGAAGATCATGAAGATCGACCAGTTTTCCTTTGCATATGATATATCCATTGCATATGT
>JASDQU010710833.1:46508-60686 GCA_032191745.1 Picea mariana
CATGGAAGACAAGGATTGATCTCATCCTTGCCAAGAATAAAGTGATGGATATCGTGAAAGGAAAGATCGTGAAACCAGAGTTTGAAGAAGGGAAAGGGAAGGAACCACAGAACATTACAGTCATGGAGAAGTTCAAATACGTTGACATCAATGCTATGAGTATCATAGTGGATTCTATAAAAGACCACCTGATACCCTACATCTCCCATCTTGACTCATCAAAGAAGATGTATGATGCCCTAACAAATATCTTCTCAATCAAAAACATTGGACAAGTAATGAGTCTGAAGAATGAGCTCTTTGACATGAAGATGAATGATGATGACAACATAACATCATACTTTGTGAGAATCTCTTCATTAAGAGATCAACTACAAGCTATTGAAGAGATCATTTCAGAGAAGGAATTGGTAAACATAGTACTCAATGGTCTTCCCAAGATGTGGGATGCATTTTCCGCAAGCATGAACACAAGGAAGGAGTATCTGACATTTAAAGAACTTTGGACTTGCTGTGCTCAAGAAGAATCAAGGATCAATGCAAAAGAGAAACCCCAAAAGAAGTACGATGATCAAGCCTTCATAGAAAGATTCAAGAACTTCAAGAGCAAAAGGAAGTTTTTCTCAAGGAGAAAGCCAAATCAATAGAAAGACATTTCAGAAGTACAATGCTTTAATTTTCAAAAGTATGGTCACTACAAGAATTAGTGTCCTGAGCTAAAGAAAAGAAAGGAGAAACACAAAGCATCGATTGCCGAAGAAAAGGAACCTACAGAGAATACTAAACATGATGGAAGAGACTTCTTCTTCTAAAAAGGTAACAACACTCTTCTTATTCCTTGTACATATATTGTTTGCATCATCCCTGTACATATCTTTTTTGCATTGTCCCTATACATCTCTTTTATATCTATCTCTTGGAAGATAATGTGTTCTAAGAAGAACTATACCTATGGAAGAACAAACAAGATGGAAATGGATATCATTAGATAATATACATGAAAAGATGAAATACAAATCATGTGGAAGGTATTGCAAGATAAGCCAAATCAATCATGAAGAGACTTAGAAGAAGCAAAGATAGAAAGAAGTCAGCAATTGAGAAGAAATTGGAAAAAGACTTATGACGTTTTGTATAATACAACAAGACGGAAGCGTGGACTCTGTTAGACAAGAGAGACAATTATATATTGAAGACAATAAGGATGTAGATGGAAGCGTGGACTCTGTCAGACATAGGGAACTGATTATATGCATTATTAAATGAAGCAAGGGTTAGGAGGGATCTAATTTTATGATGCATTGAATATGATGAAATAAATATCCATGGTAGAAGCCATGAAAAGACAGTATGTGTTCAGTTCAACCGCAGAAGAAGACTTCTTCTAAGAGAAGCCTTAAATTATTCCTAGTTGTCCATCCAGATCTGTGATCCCAAGATGAAAGGAAGAAGTGGAACCTCTAGGGAATGGAATCTATAAGAAACTCCATGGACCCAAGAACTAAAAAAAAACATGTAGAAGAACATGAAGATTCCAAGAAAGAAATAAAAGCTAGAATAACCAGTCATAATATTAAGAATCAAAAGATTACCAGCCTAATATGAACTCAATAAAAACAATCAAGCAGAAGAACTAAAAGTCATGATGAATAACAAGTGTATGGATGACTTATGAATGAAATCATTGCGAGATATAGAACCAGAGGTTCTCCCAGATGGAGGGAGAAGACTATGATGATTACTTGTTCCTGGAAACCAGACTTATCTCTACATAAATCATTATATCATCCGCAACATCCATGAGTTGGAGTTCTACATCAAATGAATACAAAGAATGTTCTCTAGAGAAATTGAATAAAGAACACATGAAGAGTAATCTCAAGAAATCTGAGGCATACCAGAAAGAGATAAAAGAAGATAACTTGGTGGAGAACCTCCAGTGCACAGCAGAAGCGTGGTGAAGATTTCCTATAACATCAAGATGATTACTCAGTAGATTAGATCTCATGATGATAGAAGAAGTGCCACATGGATATGTTCTAGCTTTCCAACTATGATATACTCTATCGTTCAGAGCTACATAAAGCCTTCACAGTGTTCCAGACTAAAGTACATTTGAAATCAAGCATTACATTATCCATGATAAAGTCTAGAAAGGAGAAAATGGTTCTCCAATACATATATCCATAGATGAGTAGTTAAGCAAACATTTTGGTAAAACTTCTGTCCAAGATGAAAGAGTTTGCGTACTCAAGCTAGAGCTCACGGAAACAACTTCCTTCTTATTGGAAAAATGAATAAATAAATCTCCAAGTTAGGAGGGAGCACTGAAAACATTATTTAAAACATTCATTCTTCAAAATTGAAAAATAGTCCATCTTGGACAGATGCTTTCTTGTTCGGAAAGTGGATTGAGATTTCTGACGGACAGTGACTTTCCATTGTGGTTAACATGGGAAGTAGTCTGATTGTTGATGTATCATAGACAATGAATTCCCATTGTGGTTAACATGGGGAGTGGTCTAGGGAAGTCTCTCTTCTTGAGGGTTACTCAAGAAGACTGGCCCACCTCGCCGGACAACAATTTCTCATTGTGGTTAACATGAGGAATGGTCCGTTTTGGAGGTTGATGCAGGACAATATTTTCCTCTTGTGGTTAATAGAGGAAATGGTCCAGACAATCATTCCTTAGGGTTTATACATTNAGTGTAGGAGGAATGGCCCAGGGTGGGGAATGGTCCAGGCTCAACAATCAAGGACAAACATTCCTTAGGGTTATACATTCTCTCTAGGGCGCACTTTGATTAGTGTAGGAGGAATGGCCCAGGGTGGGGAATGGTTCAAGACAGAAACTCCTTAGGGTTATACATTCTCTCCAGGGTGCACTTTAATTAGTGTAGGAGGAATGGCCCAGGGTGAGGAGTGGTCCAGACTCATACATTCCTTAGGGTTCATACATTCTGTCCAAGGTGCACTTTGATTAGTGTAGGAATAATGGCCCAGAGTGAGGAATGGTACATGCTCATAAATCAGAAACAATCATTCTTCCTTGCTTGAGAAGAATAGGGTAGATAGCCCATTGCTGATGAAGGCAAATATTCTTTCAAATCTCACAAACGTGAGTGAAAGATTGGCCCAGATGATTCAGTTTATTGTTAACAATATTTTCTATGCAGGATGGCATTAGATGATTGTTATGGAGACTACCTATCTCCAGACAGTAGAGATATACTATTGTGGTGGATATGTTCCACTATTTTGAGGCAGATATTCTTTCAGAGCTCACAGATGTGAGTGAAAGATTGGCCCAGACAAATCAGTTTATATCATAACATTGTTTCTATGCAGGCTGCTATCAGATGTTTGTTATGAAGACACTAGATATAGACTACTGTGGTGGATATGTTCCATTGTTCGCGAGGTAGATATTCTTTCAGACCTCACAGATGTGAGTGAAATATTGGCCCAAATAATTCAGTATATATCATAACAATGTTTCTATGCAGGTTGCTATCAGATGTTTGTTATGAAGAATGTATGATAGTAGATGAGGACTACTATGGTGGATATGTTCTATTATTCACAACCTTATGTTGTTGATCAAGTACTTGTGTGTTACTTGGTGTGGTAGTGAACCACTGGATTGTAGTTATGTACTACTATGGATAGACACAATTGTGTTCTATTTTTGTTTTAATTGCCTTGAAGACTATCAACAGTTTATTGGAAGTAATCACCATCCAAACGAATGATGAACAAATATTTTCTAGATGGAAATTGGTTCATAGCATTTACTCCTCTAGATTATAAGAGAGGCTCTTGTATCACTCTATGGTGTGAGTGACTTATCCAGCATCATGTCTAATTACTCAGATGTAGTATGGTTTCGAGAGATGATGCAGCTGATGGTGATGGTGATGCTCATGATCTAGTCATGAAATAGTCTAGATGACTATATTGATGCTACCAGGTAAATGGTATGTTTTGTGCTCAAGTCCATTACCTGTAAATAACTATCTATATAGGAGAGAGTGTTAATATTATGGTATCTGCGGGAGGTATTTACCTCCACGTGTGAACCTGACAATAATAGGAGGCTCCAGAAAGCAAGAGAAAACCCTAATGAGTTGGATAATAACCCTAGAAGCCTTGTCATCTCAAGACGATAATTTATATTAGGTTATTAGCCTCCAAGAGAAGAAGTCAGCCAGAATTAATAATAATATACTGAACAGACACATATCCAGAAGGAGAAGTCGGCCCCAACAAATCTGGAAGAACCAGTATAAATACAGGGTGCCAGTTCTCATTTGACAACATCTCAGAATTGCAGTTCCCAGTTTGGTGCGCACTATAGTTCCCAATTTGGTGCGCACATGTGGAGGAGAGTTGTAGGTGCAGCTACAACAACAACAAGTTTTTGGTATTGGCTTGAATATCTCTTGGCTAGGGTTTGGACTATCTGATCAAATTTTTGTGATGCGTTATCCTTGGGGAAAGGTGTGCTACCCTTTGTTTGGCTATCTAGCCTAGGGTTTTCTTCTAGAGGAATTCTCAGTCAAGGTTAAGGTGCTCGGAGGGTGACTTCGGCCTATGGTTGGGTGATGAGGGTATCGTTAATGGTACAATGAGCACACAATCTTCTATATTCTAACAGCAAGGTTCCTATATCATGCGACGTGTCTTAGAAAAAGGATCCTATGAATTGAAATATTATGAATGGAACACGTTGTCTGAGCCTAGGAATGGGATCTACTTGAAAAGATATTATGCTTGAGCCCTGAGCTTGGGCATAAATCTTTGTATACTAATGTAATTTAGTGTATATATCTTTCCCATCTATTTTTATCTTCATCTTTCTTATTGAGTTTCCCCTTGGTTGGCAGATGTCAATGGAGTATTCGGTCTACTTAGGATTCGCAGATGGAGCCAGTCATCATACAAGGAACTTGGCTTCCACCGCTTGGGTGGTTTACTCACCCGAGGGTCTACTAGTGTCTTCAGGTGGTGTATGCCTAGGGCCATCCATGAATAATGTGGAAAAATATAGCGTCGTTATAGAACTTTTTCATGATGCCATTTTACATGGTGTCCGCTCTTTGGAGGTTCGCCTAGATTCCCAGTTAGTAGTATGTTAGTTGAACGACAATTACTGTGTGAGTGACTCTACGTTACTCCAACGATTCCTACGAGTACGCCTTTAAGAACGAAAATTTTATTTTATTACTTATCATCATATACCTAGGAGTTCTAATAATGTATCCGATGTTTATTCTAATTTCATTTTAGATTGGAATTTTTCACAAAACTAAAGCAAATAAAACATTCTCATCAATGTACAAATTGTAACATAAGTAAAGTCGAAGAACCATGTTTTATATATGTTTAAAAAAATATGATGTTTATAGTACAAAATTGGGGCCAACACCCTCAATACACATATAAAGTCGATAATACAAAATCCATGAAATCTACGCATGTGGCACCTTAGTTGTGTCATGATAACAAACTGTGGCATTTGCGAGATGCCAAAAAAGTCAAATCCAAGCTCTGGGAACACCAACCACCTGTTGCTTCATTTCCTCCCACAGATCCTCTAGATGAACCATCATAATCCTATGTGTCAAATGAGTCAGGTTTCCCTACACGTTTTGAGGTACTCTCTCTACTTCTCCTCCCACAACCTCATCTCCGTAGTTCCTCTGATGATGTCATGGACTATCATCTGGTCATCACAAATATACATCTACATCACATACATGTCTAGTTAGTACTTAAACATCATAAAAAGAAATGTTTTCCTATAAAAAAATACAAAAAATGAAATATTTAAAAACTTTGACATACCTATGTCCCCGTACGTGATCCCTGGTGGAAATGGCATGTTAGGGTCCCCTCTGAAGTCAATCCCTACATAGGAGTGGTCATCTAGAGAAATGACCTATCGTCTCCATCAGAAAAAGAAATCATCGTTGTAGGGTGTGGGCACCCTACCTCCCCCCTGTCGTTTCATCACCTCGGTCAACCATGCCATGGCTGGATCGCAAGTTCCCCGAGGAATTATCTCAAATCTAGCTCCCAAAACTGGAGCCCACTCAAAGAAAAAGATACACAAGATGGAAGAAAACCCAATGTTCCTCTTATCACCCTGTTTGCATTCTGTCAAATGGATATTCATATTATCCAGTAGAGAGGTGCACCAATCGTTCACTATAAGTCTCAAACACTCTACAGAGTAGAACATAAGAGACCTCCATCCCTGGTGCAATGAAGCCGATCCTGTGATCCGGGTCAAAACGTGGACAACAATCTTGAGGCTTAGATTGTTTATCGCTCAGATGGGGAGTTGACTCAAGAAATTCTCGGTCCATTCTATGTAGTGAGCATCTATGCATTCTTCTATCTTCATACCGAGCCTAGCTCCCCAGGATTTGAGGTTCACCACCTCACCCCGACATGACAACCCTGTCAAGATATAAATATCCTCGACTTCAATCCTTAATGTTTTCCCATCAAGGTTGAAGATCTCACTATTTGGATCCCAGTAATCCATGAGAAACTATAGCAACCTCACTTGGGCCCTCTTCCCTTTGAGTGCCCAAAAATTGTACAACCCACATCTTTTCAAGGCCATTTCGGTCCCCATATCTCATTCCACAAGAACATCTACCTCCTCATGTTTCATTTCCCTCCACTCTAGCACCATCCTGTGATATAAACATCACTTTTTGAGTTAGAAACCATCAAAAATTGTTTTTACAGACATATACGCAGTCTGCAGCATTCACATTCACATATAGGGATGAGTATCCCATGTACATATATGTGACCCGATGAATTGTAGCCCACATACACCTAACTTTTGATTTAGGCCCTAGATAACTTAAAAATTCAAACCTAAATACAAAATGTAATCCACTAGAAAGGAAGAGGAGGGAAAGAGGAATTACCTAGTCCAGATGGTCATTGATTCCGTCACTCATCGCTCCCGCAATCACCAATTGACAATCAAAAGTAATTTGATCCAAAATTCACTATTTGGGTAAAAAAGTCAAATGACATAGTAAAATTTGGTTTTTATTACTATTTATCACAATGTTTACTCTCTTTCCATAGTTTTAGATCGCATTTTTTCCTAACGGACTAATAGAACAATGGATTGAGTTGGATTTTGTATTTTTCTCCAAGGATTCTTGACTTTCTTAGCATTATGATGATTGCTTGTAATTATGAACAAGTATTTTTTCCACCCAACGTATAGGATAGGTATCCATTCCAGCATACACACTTGCATTGTCCTATAACTATCACTCATATGCCTTAGGTACGAACCCATTTTTTAGCGATGCAGAACTCTCCATCTGCTACAAGACGTGTCGTTATCAAATGGTAGAGGCTTACCAAACATGGGTAACCTAGTTAGACCCTCTACTTCATTTGATTCCCAGGTAGAGATTGTTTCCGTAGGACCAAGATTCCATTATAGATAATATATGAATTTATGTTGAACCTCATTTCTCACTCATAAAAATGTTGACCTATACCTAGGGGACTTCGATGTGATATTGATTTAAGCTATTTTCCGACTCATTTTGAAAAAGTGAAAAGATTTCCGAGTGAACTTGTCTCTTTCACACTCGTAAATTGGATTTGAAAGGATGTCTATTTGGTACAATTTTATCCATTTTTCAAACCAAGTATACTAAGATTATGAAAAAGGACATTTTTTTGTGGTTAAGTTGTGATTGCATCTCATGCCCTTGCTTGTAGTATTAAGCCTATTGTCAGTTCTTGTTTTGTGTTATAAACCGTTTTCCTCAACAATTTTTCATCCTAAACCAAGAAGAGCCTTGTTTATATCCTTCAAAAATTGACACCCTATACCGAGGAAGGAACATTCCCCCAAGTGTCCATCTCCCGCATGCACCTCCTTGCATTGAGCATAGGTATTTTCCACTGCTCGAACTAGTTTTTCTTACTTGCGACACTCGTTTCATCCTTTGTATAATATCATTCATTTGACTATGAAAAACAAAAAAGAGACAGGTAGGAAGGGAGTATTATCTTATATTGACAGCAGTCGTATCTCCTTTGAATAGAGAACAAAAGTTTTGAGTTCCCTTGTCATCGTAATTTTGGGTTTAGCATGGCCTTAGGAAGTTGAGATCGTTACAAAGAGTTTACTCCCCCAACTAGTTACTCTTCCAGTCCCTATGGAGAGTTTGATTGATGCCCCTTGCATATCACGGTTTCATCATTTAGTCTATGCTTCCAAAGTATTCCATATGTCTCATGCTCCTGTTCAAAGGATGTCTATCAACCTTTGTGGGACATTCCAAAAAATTATTGACTTTTCATGTCAGCCATACCCTCAGTTTGTCTCAGAATCACATGAATTTGTAGTCATATTATGCACCCTGGTCCTACTTTCCACATTGGTAGGTAACCTTGAACCCAATAGTTGACATTTCATCATTGGTCATTGACTGGATGGTTTCCCTTCTGTTCAACGACAAGACATCCATTAACACATTGGGATCCATGTAGTGTCTTGGATTCCATTAGCCTTATTGGTGGTTTCCTCTCCTTTGTCATAAGTTTTCCTCATTGGATGCTATTCAAAGGGTATTTTTTTTGTACCGCTTGCACTTGGCACATGCGAAAGACACACAGGGTCATTGGTTCATGAACATGTTCTTCATCTGATTTCCTCCAAATCATCAAGCTCCTACTTTGTACCTCATGATGAATGATGGAAGATTCCTTAATGATATCCTTTCATAAGGTATCCTTCCATCGAATTCATCTCATCTATTCTGAAGATGAGACCTAGAGTCCTATGAGTACATAAATCCTTGCAGTCATTAGTGGTGGGTTCTCTCACCATCGATAGTTGGTAATACATCAATGTCTCCTAATCGATGGATTCTTCAAGTTTTTGACCCTGACTCCTTTATTCACACTTGTAAGAATGTACTTGGTGCCTTGATACCTACTTTCATCATTGGTAGGTTGTGTCACATTTGTGAACGATATACCTCAATGACCGGTAATCAAACGAAGTCTCATTGTGTTCAACCCCAACTCCTTTATTCACACGATGTGGACTTTCACCTTTGGAGGATCGTGTAGAATACTTGAAGACATCATTTTGTAGCTACAAATTGCCTAAGTTGTTGCTACCTTTTCATTGGAACAATACATGTGTGACTTCAGTGATCATGGGAGATCATATTTTACTCCATGGTATACAGATATATTCAGATTGATTTTGAGAATGGTGTTACTGGGCCTTGCTCCTGACAATGACAGCCTTTGGCATGTAACCACATTTGTATTTTCCTATTCATGGCCATGGACAATTGTTTGGTATATTTTTCACATGGATCTACAGTGTAATTCAAATTGGCAACCATATATGCAAAGTTAGTGCATATTGTAATGAGCAACTAGTTCTTCCATCTGAGTCCCCATTACTCCACTACTGGATTTTTTATAATGTATTTTGGCCATCACAAACACTCCTCTGACCTCACACATTAGGGGGCATATGTTATAGCGAGATTTTCCTCACCCCATGCAATCTTGCACATAAGGCCTTTTTTCCATTTCCCTATGTAGACTTGAAGTCCTTTTTTTGAAAATCCCAGAGATAAAAATACAATTTTTCCACATATACACACCTTGCCTACTATGTATCATGCCTATACACAACTTGCACCACTAAATCTTGCGTACATTGGGAAATGTGCTAACATCATATATTATCACCATATGCTTGCATTGCTTGGTTGCTGAGGACTAGTTGCAGGTATATTTCTTTGAGTCAAGTGCTCAATGATGGAATTCTTGAACATTTGTACAAGGTAGGCCTCTTATCTTGTCTTGATGGCATATTTTCTTATATAGAATACTTGATATTAGAGTTGATTTCTGCAGTCATTTCCATCTGTTGTGGTTTACCCCTAGCCATAGAGAGATTTTCCTCATAACACATATACTATATCTAAGAAGAAATATAATTTCAAAAGGGTAGTTGGCAAGTGAAGGTTGTATATCTACATTTACAAATAAGGTGTGGAAGGTCACTAAAGGATCACTGGTAATGACAAAAGGAGAGAAGGCAGGTACATTGTATTTATGTATTGGTAATGTCGACTCTTATATATCTTTAACTTCTACATGAGTGGATACAAAACTTTGGCATCATAGGCTTGGGCACATGGGTGAGAAGGTGATGCAAATGCTTCACAAAAGTAATTTGTTTTCATATCTTAAATAAGTTGATTTGGATTTCTGTGAGCACTATGTTTATGGAAAACATAAGAGAGTAAGATTTCTTAGAGCTGGAAAGGAAAATAAGAGTGAAAAGTTAGATCTTGTTCATATAGATGTATGGGGACAAACTTAGGTATCATCTCTTGGTGCCTCTCGTTATTATGTTACTTTTATTGATGGTGCAACTAGAAAAACTTGGGTTTATTGCATTCGAAAAAAATATGATGTTTTTGACACTTTTAAGAAATGAAAAGATTTGGTTGAGAACAAGACAATAAAAAGGTTTACGTGTCTTTGATTGGAAAATAAAGGTGAATAATGTATAAAGGATTTTGATGATTACTTTTCATACCATGGGATTCATACAGAGAAACCAATTCTAGGAACACCACAAAAAAATATTATGTTAGAAAGGATGAACATTACAATCATGGAACTTGCAAGGAGTATGAGATTACATGTTGGGTTTCCCTTACATGTCTGGGAAAATTCTATAGATATTGTTTTTTACTTAATAAATAGACGGCCTTCAAGCTCCTTGGATGGTGGCATTTTGGAGGAGGCATGGAAAAGTAAAAAGGTAAACTACTCATTTCTAAATACTTTTGGTTGTGAAGCATTTGTCCATATTGATAAAGAAAATATAACAAAGCATGAGGCAAAATCTAAGAAGTGTACCTTTATTGGATACAATGTTAATGATTTTGGTTATCGCTTATGGTATTATGAAAATCATAAAATAATTAGGAGTAGAGATGCAGTATTCAATGAAAAGGTCATGTACAAAGATCAGTTGTAGGGAAAGAAACAATAAATGGAAAAAAATGAATACACAATGCTTGATGAAATCAAAGAAAATGAAACTCCAAAGGTACCCAAAAATGAAAATGTACAACAACAAGGGAAACATGCACCTCAAAATCCCACAAGTGTTGTTATAATATCCACTAGGTTAAGTATACCCCTTGAACAATACTCTCCTTCATTATATTATTTATTGTTGACTGATTCTGGTGAACCATAAAGTGATGAAGAGGAAATGAAGGTAGACACAAAAAAAAAGTGGGAGAAAGATATGAAAAACGAAATGGATTCCTTGTTAAATAATTGGAATTGGGACTTGGTTCAGTTTCCTACAGGAAAAAGAGTATTGCAGAATAAACGGGTTTATAGGTTGAATAAAGAAGATGGAGGAAAAAAGCGGTACAAGGCTAGACTTGTTGTAAAGGGGTTTGCACAAGAGAAAGGTATATATTTTCATGAAATATTCTCTCATTTTTTTAAAATGACTTCAATTATGACTATTTTAAGTCTTATGGAAGTACAATATTTGCATCTTGAAAAGTTATATGTAAAATCAACTTTTCTCCATGGGGATTTGTGGGAAGAATTTATATGCAACAACCACAGAGGTATGAGGTCAAAGGAAATGATAATTTGGTATGTAGGTTGAAGAAAATCTTGTATGGCCTAAAGCAAGCTCCAAGGAAGTGGTATTTTAAATTTGGCAGGTTTATGATATAAAAAGGTTATAGTATATATCATTCTGATCATTGTATTTATTTTAAGAGGCTAGAAAATTGAAGCTATATTATCTTGATATTGTATGTAAATGATATTCTTATTGTAGGGTCTAACATGCGAGATATAAATGTGCTCAAAAGGAAATTATCTAATTCATTTGTGATGAAGGATTTGGGTTCTGTAAAGAAAATCCCTTTTGTGAGACTAACAAGAGATAGGAAAAATTGCAAATTGACATTGTCTCAGGGTGAGTAAAGAAAGAAGGTGTTGGAAAAGATTAGAATGGAGAATGAAAAACTAGTTAGTACACCTTTGGCTAGCCATTTAAAATAAACCAAGGAAATGTGTCCCAAGACACACGAGAAAATATAATACATGTCCAAAGTCCCTTATTCATCGATTGTTGGCATCTTAATGTATGCGCTGGTGTGCACAAGACCAGATATTGTACATGTAGTGGGATTTACGAGAAGGTATATGAACAATCCAGGTAAAGAACATTTGGAGGAAGTAAAGTGGATTCTCATGTGTTTGAGAGGTACTACCACTCATGCATTATGTTTTGGAGGTTCAAACAATATTCTATAGGGATATGTTGATTCATATATATTAGGTGATAAATATAGGAAGAGGAGCACCGCAGGGTATGTTTTTTACTATAGGTGGAACAAGAGTAAGTTGGATTTCAAAAATGAAAAAGGTTATTGAACTTTCAACAATGGAAGCATAGGTTTATGGAGGAATTGGGAAAGAAATAGGAGAATATAAGGTTGTATTGTGACAGACAAAGTTCCATTCATCTTAAAAATAACTCATCCTTCCATTCTAAAAATATAAAGAATGGAAGGTTATGTGGCACGTCGACATAGTGACAAAAAGTTATGTGGAAGGTTGCATGGTAATGAACATGGAAGATGGTGTAGTCATTGAAATGAACCCTATTTTCATGGTAGGTACCAACGAACGAGATTTACCCTTATTCATGATCAGATGATTGGGAGAGTTTTTTCTCATTTCACAATCCTTCGGCGATTGGGGATATATATTATACTTGACTCTGTACCCATGTGGTTTCGACCAACGCCAATGGTCCATTGATGATTGATAAAATACATGACTCATTGAAACTCTGTTGGAGTTTTCCCCTGACGTTGAAGAGTTAATCGACAATTTATTTAAGCCTTCATCAAGACCATGCTTTCGAGTATGTTGATCCATTTTATTTTTCCCCGACTCCGATGATGTCATCGAATCTTTTGGAAACTTTGATTTTATGCTCTTTTTGACTCATTCTAAATGATTTCTTTTCCCCCCTTTTATGCAAACATGAGAGTCCTTTTTGGAGTTTCTAGATATTTTAAATACAAAGAAAAAAAAAGGAAAAAAGGATAGACTTAACAAAGGACAAATATGAAACCTATGTAAATCCAAAAAGAAAAATACACAAAAACAATTAAAAGGAAAAATGGTACCCAAAAATTGAAAATCTTAAGGTTATTTTGAGAACTCAACACCTCACTAACCCCTCGAGTAGATACAATAATATGTTTTATATGTAATAAAGGCAGACATTAGAAAATAAGGTTGCGTAATAATGTGAACATTTCTAATGTAAGCATACTTAATAGAAGGTTCCACTTCTAGAAATATCTTCCTCTAGAATGTTCTCTAGAATATTGATGTAACATCCCACTCTTGCGCACACGGAGCAAATTTATTATTTGAGGACACTTGCTTGCAAGTGATCCAAATTATTATACTATTGGTCGTTCGATTACGATTATGAGGCATTATGGATATCATGATATGTTATTTTGTGTGTTTACATAGATAGGTGCTATTGACTAGGTTCTCCTGAGTGTCCATAACTTTGGACCTCAAGGATGCAAAGGCATCGATGAAACCGCTTGGAATTTGGATTGAGTCAGGGAGTGGATAATTGGGGTTTGATTGTTGTTGATATGACATATGTACATCTGATTAGATGTTATGATGATTGATTCTTATTGCTAACATGATTCATTTATGATGCAGGTTGACGATAGCTTGTTGACTAGACTCACTTGTGGAGCAGAGGGGTCACACACGAGAACCAGAGAGTTTGAGGGAGAGGTGTAGAAAACGAACTTGCCATAGCCTACTATCACTCTTGTCGTGGATTGAACTATAGGTTAACAATTACCTAGTTCGAGAAGACCCACGATGGCGTGAGAGAAGACTACGATAGTCGCTCATGATGATTCTAAGGGGTGCACAATAAGGAAGGGGACTTATTCCTTAGAGGCCCTTATTCTCCCACAAGATCACCTGGCGGAGTATTGAATCGTTTTATATGTCTACCAAGTCAGTCAAGAGGAAAGTGGCACCCTTGGAGCA